>CAUYSK010037445.1:0-25849 GCA_963575035.1 Avahi laniger
CCTGTAGTCCCAGCTATTTGGAAGGCTGAGGCAGGAGGATCGCTTGAGCCCAGGAGTTTGAGGTTGCTGTGAGCTAGGCTGATGCCACGGCACTCTAGCCAGGGCAACAGAGCCAGACTCTGTCTCAAAAAAAAAAAAAAAGAGGTAAGAGTACTGTCAGTACATGTACTGACAGAGACAGATCTTAAAGGCCTACCGTTGAGGGGACATGGGGAGTTAGCCACATTCGGTGTGTGTACAGATCACAGCTGTGGACACACCAAGCCAGCTAGAGAACACACACACACTCAACAGCCCACAGATGGATGCAAAGGCATACAGAAAGTGCTGGAACGCCCCAGCCGCTTTCTCTGGGAAGGGGAGCGGAGATGGGATGGGAGACAGAGGGGACGTTCACCTTTCACTTTACTAAATATGTATGTGCTGGTTGAGTCTTTTATCAAAGCGCGCTTATTATTCACCAGCTTCATAATCAAACCCACGGTCTGTGCCTTCGCGGATTTCCTGTTCTAGGTGGGGAGAGTCAGCACTGAGGCAAAGCGACCGTGGGGAAGCGCGGGCAGGGGCGGGAGGAAGCGGCACTTCCCACAGGAGAGACGGTGGCAAGCGGAAGACCCGTGTCTTCCAGGAAGGCAGCTACCGGAGCAGACACGCGACTTCCCGAGTGATCGGAACCAAGCACACATCACAGGGCTCAGCCAGAGAGGACGAAAACAAGAGGAGGCGCTGAGCAGAGGGAGGACCCAAGGGTCTGGGGGCTCAGGGACCAGGGGATGTGCTGGGCCAGGACAGCAGGAGGTATGGGGACTTTTGGTATTAATTTGGGGGGAAACTAAAGAATTCTGCCATTTCATTCACTGAGTAGTTCACATGCATGTGTGTGTGTGTGTGTGTGTGTGTGTGTGTGTGTGTGGTAGGGCGGGTATTGAGTGTGTGGTGAGTGTGGTGTTAGTGTGTGGTATGGCAGGGCCTGGGACATGCAAGGGTGACCAGATCAGCCCAGGAAGGGCTCAGGGCAGGGGTGCTGAGTGGCCAGGCCCCAGGCAGCCAGGACTCAACGCACTAAGACTCTAGGCGGAGAATGGGGTGCCTCCTCTGTCTCCACCCAAAGCCGCACTCACAAAGGGGTCGACAGGGTCAGAGTCGCCAGAAATCCTCTGGACAAGATTTTCTTTAAGTTTTTCTGGGGTGGGGGATGTCCAGGGTAAGCTGGAAGGAAGAGCCCTGCAGTGGGGCCCAGTGGGACGGGGTGGGAGGTGGGGGGAAGTGCAGGGAAGGGGAGCAACTTGCTAGAACAGCCGCCCTTGCTAAAATCCAGTGCACTGTCTAGCCCTGCCCTTCAAAGGCCCTCCAAAAGGAAACCAAGTGCACCACGGCCTGAAAACCCCAATCACACTTCAAACGTCTGCTATAATTTCTAATCCTTCACAGATGAAATTCAAACATACAGTATTTTCATCTGTACAGGTCTACTTTTGAAAGTTGCTTTCCCTTCAAAAGTCACCTAATACAATTGCATCCTCACATACATCATGCTTGGAAGCGAGCTGCTTCCCAGAGGTCAGAAAGCACAAAGCAGCACGTGAGGGCCCGGGGACGGGGTCGGGGACAGCGACAGACGAGGAGGAGCCTGGCCACAATGCCCCCCTCTCAACTACAGAGACTGCTAACAGGACGTGCAAAGAGAAAGAAGATTTCCAACCCTTCTGCTAGGAAGCACTTTCACATACTTAAAAAGCAAATCAGTAATTTTCAGACTAGACACAATAAAAACCTAAAATATTTTTTTAAAAAATAGACGTTTCACCTCAAGGACTTTTGCTAGGAGGGAGGAGAGCATGCAGCCGGCATAGTCACACAGGTTCCTAGAGGTGTGTGTGAGTACCCCGGCACCCGCAGCCTGTCACTGAAGCCCAGGAGGGCAGGCCCAGGTAGGGCCAAGCTGACAGGCACAGCTACTCATGTCCCTGGATGTCAGACCAGAGTAAGTACCACTCATGGGACAGAATCTGCCAAAATGGCTTCAAAGTCTCCAAACGCGCTGAAAGAAGCTAAGTGATTTTATGCTACAACTAGAATTTTTCCCAACGTTTTAAATAACCACTGAAGTTCCAAAGGCAGGTAAACCCCACAAGTGGGGATGCCTCAGGCCCAGCACCCAGCACCCCCTGGGGTCCATAAGGCACACTGAGTCCATTCGGAAACTGCTGTGGGAAGACGTGGTCAGCAAGCTGTCCCTTTCCATCTTCTGGTGGCATACCAGGAAGCGGAGATGCACAGTTCCCAGGGACAGCTTCCCAGGGAGTGCCTTGGAAACGTGGGCCCATGGGGCTGAAATCGGAGGATGGCCCCTAGGATCCTGGGGGAAGGAAAAGATATCCCAAGGTACTGTGGCCTGGACAGGTCCTGGAGATGGAACAAGAGCAGCTTGGTGCAGTGGTGAGTGTGGCCCCCCGCAAGGCGTGAACTGGCCCCTACCCTCAACCTGCAGCCCTGCCCACCCCTCCTCGTGCCACCGTGAAGACAAACCCAGCTGACAGACGCGAAGGCTCTGGTGTCGCCCACAACACACGGCGGGGATCCCTCTATCAGGAGGGCAACACATGCTTTAACCTCAGCTCTTGAGCGGACTGACCCGAGACGACCCCTTTTGGTCCAGAAGTTCTTGCATTCAATCCTGCCTGTCTGCCGAGCACACAAACTGTAGTGCAGACGCATTCCGCTTGGCACTTGACAAAACTCAACATGGATGTTACACGGCTTTGAAATCTTTTCCTTACAAACGCTAAAATGTGTTTCTAAAGTAAACATACTCACAAGGTACTTAAGGTGTCTTCAAGCAAAAGGCTCAGGAAACAAAGGATAAAAATTAGGAGACGCCGGGGCTGAGGGCCTGAGAGGAGTGCTCCGTAACTGCACGAGGGTGCCTTCAAGAAATGAGGCCGCTCCTCTCCTGTCTCCAGGGAACCTGAAGAGCAGAGCAGAGGGGCAACCTTTGGAGCGTGCCGCGCTGTGTCCCCACGAGGCCAGAGCTGCAGGACCCCTCCAGGCAGCACCCAGACTCCCCAGGCTGGGCCCTCCTTCCCCAGCTCTTGACGGAGGTAAGTGGCCAGCAGTGGGGACTTGGGGCTTTTCATGAGGGCCCCACCTTAGCAAAGCTGCCTGGGCTGGCTATGGCTCCTGAGTAAAAGCCGCAGTCCTGGACGAAGCCAGGAGTCTGAGCAGCCCCCTCACAGATTCTAAAACCCCTCAGCACTGAGGCCACAGCTTCTGCATTTCAAATTTCAAAGCACAAAAGGACAGATGTTTGAATAACCCCCACTTCCTAATCCATAGCTCATTCTCAAAAATAGAAAGACTCTCCTCTGCCCTTCCTTGAAATGGCCTGGCTCTCACATGTCACAGAATAGCTGGGAGGTGGCATCTCCATGACCTAAATATGAACACTGGAAACACTTCCAGGTCTTCCAAATAGCAATAAAAATTACTCGAGATAATTGAATACCAAGCCCAATGAACAGGAGTCCAAATATCCCAAGCACTTGCACTATTAGAGGGAACTGATATGAAACTAAAAATTCAAACAGATACAGCAACACAAGTAAAAATGAAATTCAAGTGAAAAAAAATCACTTCATCACTATATAGGATTTCCAAAGATGATGCTCTTGAAGTCGCTTTTAAAACAATATGTTCCAACTTCCCACTAATCCAAATTACTCCACTGACGTCTGGCTTCAGCAGCGCGCTGCAAATATGCAGCCTCATTATTTTACTTGGAATGGTAATAACGAGGAAAGATCTATTTCCATCCCTCCATCACTAAAGCTAACATGAACCTATAATCTGCACGGAAACAGTTCCAATTCTGATTAGAATCAGAAACACTTCCAGAGGGGCTCAGCACAGCCGAGGGGGAACTGTCCATATGGCCACAGTGTACGGGTGGGCAAAAGGATCGTCGCAGCAGCTACCTTTTATTTTTTTAAAAGTGAAACATTTCTGAATGGCTTAAGCAACATGCAGTTTAATTTAAAAGCTCTATTAAAATGAAGGAAAAAAAAAAGAATCCATGCACAGCTCCAGACAGAAGCAGAAAATGTCATTAGTCTCAGAAATGTAAATGAGATTGGGGGCCACGGAGCAAGTGCACTGAATTCAACTCCTTCCATGGCCCCTGAACAGCAGCGGGGGGTCTGGGCATCTTATCTTTGCCAAGCAGGCCAGCAGGCAGGCCGCTGCCACACAGTCCTGTGCAAACCGCGAGTGCTGTCCCCAAAAATGGGCAATGATTATTTTATTTGTTCAGGGGAAGCAAAGTGGTCTGGGGCTGGTAGCTGTGTTCTTTCTTCCCGACAGACCTAAGTGCTGTTGTCTTTCTCTGGGACCCACCCCACTGAATAGAATACAAAGGCAGCCAGCAGAACCCAAACTGCTCTGCTCACAGGCTCCAGCCTGCCAAAGGAAAACCTCAGTACACCACAGTTTTCAAATCAAAAATGCAGAATCCACAGATAGAGAACCTTCTGTTCGAGAAGGTATTTACATGAAGTCAAAATTAACATCACATCTTCTTATGGTTCTTTTTTCCTAACATAATTAATCAAGGCTTAGTACTGCAAAACCTAGAAGATGTTTAACATTTATTACCAAAAATGCTGTTTCTTATTGGAGAACCAGAAGATGTAAGTTATTCATTCAGTGACCCAGCTTTCTGGAAAATAATGACACTGTACAAAATTAGGGCAGTCCCCCCAAAATCAAGACTCATGGCCCTTGAAACTTGAAATACTTGCATTTTTAAATAATTGCATACTGAATCCATTTAATGCAAACTTCTCAAGCAAATACACTACTAGACGTAACTGATATGAAACAAAAATTTCAAAGAGATGCAGCCACAGAAAAAAAATAAAAAGAGAAAAATCGCTTCATTGCCATATAGCATTTCCAAACAGGGTGTTCTTGAACCCAGCCATAGTTCTGGTATCTCTGAAAGCAAATCGCTGTGGTGCAACAGGACAAGTGTTAACAGGGACCGGTAGGAGCTCTTTCCCAGCTAACCCAGGTGCTGTGACACAAAGGCTTTAAGCAGACCCCAGGGTGCCCTGGATTGAAAACTCCTTCACCAGCCCCTCCATGGGTGGGAAACGCCCGAATCCTCATTCCTTTAACACAAGACATCGAAGGTTGCCGCAAGATGCTAGTCCTATCTGGCCAGGACCGCACTTTAATTTATTGCCCATCATAAAGGTCTTGGCAGGCATTACTGTGCCAGATACCATCGTCCCACCAATCACTGAGCACTTCCCATTTCCTGCCCGGTGCCGTTGGACGCCTTTGCCGTGGCCTGCCACTGCTGCCCTACCCACCTGAGGACAGAAAGCTCCAGCTCAGCCTTACCAGGAGAACTGACCAGTGTGTCTGACAGATGGTCAGTCCTTTGCTGTGCACAGCCCTAAAGAAATGGGACAGTTCTTTGACTCAGACTAAAGTAATCAAATGCTGAAAGGGCTTCACACTCCCCTATCTGGACTTCCCCACTCCACTGGCAATCCTTTTCGTCATTTCTGACTTTGATGCTTCTGGTGGCTATATGCCACCTCTCTAAATAATTTTTTAACTATTTCTAGGCGTATCAACTTCAGATAATATTTACCGACTTCCTAGGAGGAGAGGTGAGCTTTGTAGGCTCTGGTGCAGCTGACCACGATCGCATAGCCGCTGCAATCACACCGAGGGGCTTTCCATTCTTACCCAGAGCACTGGGGAAAGACAGATCCTCCCAAGAGCTCCCACCCAAGTCTGGGGACAGAGAAGCGTCCTTTGGAAGCCCTGTGACCATACAGCCCTCAGGATGGAGACAGGCTTTTTTTCCCACAGAAAACGCTTTTTCCTTTAACATTGTAAATAAAGTCCAGGATGCGCTGGCGCTAACTTGGCACGTCACTGCTGCCCTTTGAAGGCAGGAACGGGCTCCGGCTCCTATTTGCATCCTCTGCACTCAGCACCGGGCTTGCCCGCTGGACGCAGGAGCGAGCAGGTACAGCCTCAGCCTGGCCTCCCTCACAGAGGACGAGCAGAGCACAGGAGCAGCCAAGATGTGGTCCTCACCTGCTTCTCTGGTTCTTTCTACTACGTGTGATGTCTGACGACGGATGGATAAACAAAATGTGGTCTATACATACAGTGGAATATTATTTAGGCTTAAAAAGGAAGGAGATTCTGGGGCACACTACAACGTGGATGGACCTTCAGGCCCTTACGCTCAAGTGAAATAAGCCAGACACGAGACAAGTCCCATGTGAATCCACTTACATGAGGAAGCTGAAA
The DNA here is from genome assembly GCA_963575035.1 of Avahi laniger. Classification (NCBI taxonomy): domain Eukaryota; kingdom Metazoa; phylum Chordata; class Mammalia; order Primates; family Indriidae; genus Avahi; species Avahi laniger. The sequence continues at coordinate 6,334 of CAUYSK010037445.1, forward strand.
CACACAAATTCACAAAGCAGAAAGTAGTATGGTGGGTGCCAGGGGCTGGGGTCGGGGGAATGGGAAGTTAGTGTTTAATGGGTACAGAGTTTCAGTTTTGCGAGATGAAGAAGGCTCTGGAGATGGCTGGTGGTGACAGTCACACAACGATGTGAATGTCCTTAGTGCACTCACACATGGTTCAGGTGGTCAGTTTCATGGTACATGTATTTTACTCCGATTTTTAAAAACTAGGAAAATAAAGATATCCTCGATGTTGGGAGACAGAAGAGCAGTGTGTTAGCCACAGCATCAGCTGGTTCTCCCAGTTTCTTCCACTGATGGAGTAGCCACGAGCCTGGGGTATCCCAAGGAGAAGCCTCCGTCTACAAAAACAACAAAAACCTTGGTGGACTGGCTCTGGTGGGAAGCCACCGGAGCGTGACTTACTCCAAGGCAGAGACGATAGCCCATGCCTGCTCTGAACCATGCGGCGCACACAGAACCTTCTTATCATGACCAGGAGGGCTGCCCTTCCCACAGTGCCAGCAGCTCAGGGCCAGGCGCCAGGCCAGCGGCTCCGGAGAATCCCGAGGTCCCACCAGGTAATGGGCACAGGCCCACACTCACAGGGACACCCCAGAGAGACTGGAGGTGTAATCCGCAAACAGATAAGAGGCTATTTTCACCAATGGTAAATTGGATTGTTTTAATAACATTAAGGTTTTTAAGCTGACTTTAGAAATGAACAGGCTCCCCTCTGCATATGTCAAGAACCCCAGTTTCTTCCTGACACTTGGGCAGGCCCTTCCAGGGTTGATTCAAGCAGAAAACACACCATCAGCAGCCACCCCTCTGGGGAAAGACAGAGTTTATGGCCAAAAGCACCACCAGAGCTCTCCCAGGTTTAAGCAACACACAGAGCAACTCACTCATTCCAGGAACATTTTATGGGCCCAGCTCGGGGAGAGCCATGAGTGGTCGTATCAGTGATGGGACTCAAGTTCTACCCTCCTTTTTCAACTCTGAATCCCAACATCTGGATGTCTATGAAAACGAATCATTTTGGCACAGAGACATCACTAGGACCATCCCGCCGGGTGCTCCCACCACGGCTAACATCTCCAGCCACCACGGCAACCCACGGACAGCTGCCTGGCCCAGCTCCTGCTGAGAGCCAACAGCAAAACAACTCTGCCCTGTATACAAAACATCTCTGGACAAAATACCGCAGAATAAAAGTCACATGGGCCCTTAAGGCCAAACTCGGGGGCCCCCTATTTGCCCCACTTCCTGGGCTGTGGCCATCCTGCCTGACAGTTGCCCTGGGAGGTGACCCGGGATCCGCCCAGGCCACCCTGGGGGCAGGACTGTGAGGCCAGCTTCAGCTACACATTTTCCATTAAATGAGAGGAAAATGGGCTATTGTGAGACGAGTCACACGAAGGTAGTTAAAAGCTGTCACAGTCCATTCATTCGAAATAAAACCCATCCCATTACACCGTAATTGCAGCCCATTTCCCACATTCCGCCCTGTGTAAGGCCGACTGTCGGATGATAAGGACTTAAAATTGAAAATCAAAGAGCCGTTCCTCAGTGGAACCCAGGAAATGAGGCACACCACGGACAGACATTGAGCCACCTACACCAACAGCTGCCCCAGACCCACACCAAGAATGCTAAAAGTTACCTTACAAATTGCTCACTTCCAAGCAATACAGAATTATGTATGTAAGTCCTCAATAAGGTGGCACTCATGGAGTCACTGGACAAGCCATCTACCCGTCTCAGGGGTGTCTGACTCAGATAGTGGAAGACCCACCAACCTGCTGGTGTCAGACATCACACACCCTCTTCTCCCACCCAGGGTAGGGGCCCATCAGGAAAGTCGGGCCTCCCTGGAAAACACCCAACAACATGCAGAACCACAGACAACCACAGGGGAGTCCACGTTCTGGGCAAATGCACCCAGGGGGCAATTAAAGATTTCAGAGTTGGAGGGAGCTCAGTGCACCCAGATCCTCAGCCTCCAGACAGGGGCTGGAGGCCACTGGGCTGGTGATGGCTCACAGTCTCAAACGCAGTCAGCTCAGCTGGGGCAGGGGACCCAGCCTCTGCTATCTGTCCAGTGCAGAAGGGAAAGTGATTTCTGGGACATCACTTCCCCTTCTGCTTGTAGCAGTGTCCTAGCTACATGGAATGAACCTTAGGGTATTAAAAAAATTTCATACTTAATTTGAAAATAGGCAGTTCTGAGTAGCACATTAAGAGATTGCCAAATTAACCCAGTACACACTTCTTTAATCTCGTACTGAATTTTCTCTTTATGGCCAATTCCCAAATCGAGTATATTGACTCATAAAAATACCTTCTTGGGGCCGGGCACAGTGGCTCACACCTCTAATCCCAGCACTTTGGAAGGCTGAGACAGGAGGATCGCTTGAAGCCAGGAGTTTGAGACCAGCCTGGACAACACAGCGAGACCCCATCTCTGCAAAAAATGAAAATAAAAAAGTTAGCCGAGTGTGGTGGCATGTAACTATAGTGCTAGCTACTTGGGAAGCTGAGGTGGGGGGATCGCTTGAGCCCAAGAGTTCGAGGTTACAGTGAGCTATGACCACACCACTGCACTCCAGACTAGGTGATAGAGCAAGACTAGGTCTCTAAAAACAGGAAAAAAAAAAAACCTTCTTGGAAGTATGTAATTCATTTCCTGCTGGGAGGCTCCACTTAATGGTTAAGCTCACAGGCCCTGGAGTCAGAAGGGGATTCAAATCTCCCCTCAGCCATGCCTAGCATTTGAACTCACCATCTCTTTCTCCCCCCAACCCCTTCGCTGATTCTGCAGACATTTGCCAAGGCCTCCAACGTCCCAGAAGCCAGCTCTGTCCACAGTGTACTTCCTGCCCCTGTTCCTGGCCGACCCTCCCACAAAGTCTCTAGGAACCACAGGGAGGTTGGCCGAGCTCTGCCTCCACCAGCTCTGAAGACAGCAAAGGCAACCGACCACTCCACCTCGTCCCACTGGGCACCCTCCTCTGTGAGTGGAGGAACGAGGCCTGAAATGGGGCGTCTGAGGGCCCGAACAGGGAATGAATTCCTGGCAGATGGGTGGTAAAAAAACAAGCAAACAAACACACACCCCAGGCCTTATGTCACTCCTCCAGACCTCCGACCTCCTGGGCCCGGATCACCCGCCAGGAAGGCTGGCCCACCACCAGAGGGCAGCATGGGGCCATGTCGCCCTCCAGCTCCCATCTGAACTCGTGACGACACCCACCCATTGGCCCCAAGGTGCCCAGCACTGGGGCAAACATTCGAAAGGTGCTTGGACTGCCGGTTTACCTCATAAGATGAGAAAATGATGCCCACCATCACAAACATAGTGTTAGCCAGTCCTGACAGCTGCAATACCCTCAACAAAGACTGCAGGAAAGGTTTGGAAAATAGGCCGGGCGCGGTGCCTCACGCCTGGAACCCTAGCACTCTGGGAGGCTGAACCAGCCTGAGCAAGAATAAGACTCCATTTCTACTAAAAATATAAAAATTAGCCAGGTGTGGTGGCTCATGTCTATAGTCCCAGGTACTCAAGAGCCTGAGGCAGGAGGATTGCCTGAGCCCAGGAGTTTGAGGTTGCTGTGAGCTATGATGATGCCCTGCACTCTAGCAGGGTGACAGAGCAAGACTCTGCCAAAAAAAAAAAAAGAAGAAAGAAAAGAAAGAAAGAATTTAAAAAGAAAGTGGTGAAAGAAAGAAAGAAAGAAAGAAAGAAAGAAAGAAAGAAAGAAAGAAAGAAAGAAAGAATAGAAAAAGAAAGCGGTGTAAAATAATGTAAAAAAATCCATGACACTTGCAAAATAACTTAGGGATCTAACACAGCCAAAGCAACTCCCTACCACTCTTCAGAAGGCCGCACCAAGAACTTGCAGCAACTGGCAGCCCCTGCAGGGTGGATGCTCCAAGGCCAAGGCTAAAGCATAAATGAAAGGAAACAATTGAGGGCAGCCCCGAGCATCACAGATGCCAGGCCCTCGGAGGCCTTCTCAGTGGGAATCTGGTGGCACAGGCAGCATCTCCTGGCACAGTCGGGTGGGGCCTTCCCTCAGCCAATCTGGCCAACCCCCACCATCCTCTGATGGGGCCACCTCACGGGCTCCCCACAGGCACTGACTGGCCCCACCACCTGCAGAGGGGAGCTTCCAGAACCAGAGCTGCATCCTACACTCGCCTCCCACCTGCCCATGCACCCAGAAGACCAGCACTCTTGGCTGGGTACCCCCACCAGTTTGGAGGAAGAAACAAAGGCCACCCGCAGCTACCAGCCTGCTAGCATAGGAGTCTCAGACCATAGCCACTGACATCACCTGAGGGGGACACCGTCCCCAAAGAGGAGACCCTCTGCGCCCTCTGCTGGAGGGCAGTGATGTAAAACCAGCCACCTTCTCTAAGGCCCTACATGCAGATCACCTAGGGTGAGTACCCAAGGGACAGCCCCAGTTGGACCACTGCCTTTGCCTGGAGAAGCCTCTGCAGAAGACCCCCCCTCCAGCACACCCTGACCATACAGGGAAAGAACCACTTCCACTGACCACCAGCCTGCCCCACTCCAGAGCACAGTGCCTGGCCTGGGGGCTACTGAGCCACGTGGGCCCTGGTTAAAGGGCTGACCCACTGACCATGAAGCCAAAGGGCCCTCCTGGGTGGCCCATGAGAGACCAAGGGGCCCACAGGGCTGACTAACCCAGACCCCTTAACAATGAACCAGTACCAAAAGGCATAAAAATCAGAAAGGAAAGGTCAACATGGGCAAATCATTCCTCAATCAGAAAATCCAAGAGGAAGGAATAATAAACCCATGTAAACCAACAGAGAGATTTAAACCAGGTGGGCAGATTCTAGATACTCAAAAGTCAACAGCTTTTCTATTAACACATACCAGCCACCATTGGCTAAAAAATGAGGCAAGAGGGCTGGGCACAGTGGCTCATGCCTGCAATCCCAGCACTTGGGGAGCCCAAGATGGGAGGATCACTATAGGCCAAGAATTCAAGACCATCCTGGGCAACATAGCAAGACCTCATCTCTACAAAAAAATTAAAAATTAGCCAGGCATGGTGGTGCGTGTCTGTAGTTCCAGCTATTCGGGAGGCTGAGGTGTGAGGATCACTTGAGACCAGGAGTTTGAGGTTGCAGTGAGCTGTGATCATGCCACTGTATTTCAGCCTGAGTGATAGAGCAAGACCCTGTCTCTAAAAAACAAAAAAAAAAAAAAAAAAGAAAGAAAGAAAGAAGAGAAAATGAGGCAAAAGGAGGGGATAATCCCAGTGACAACAACAACAGAATAGCAAGGAATAAACCTAACAAGTAATGTACCAAAATACATGAAAAAACCAACAAAATACTAGTGAAGGATGTAAAAATCTTTCTAAATAAAATAGCAGATGAGACAATATTAAAGATGTCTCTTCTCCCCCAAGATAAACCTACAGAACAATCCCAATCAAAATCCCCATCAGATATTGGGATAAATTTGGCTTATTCTAAAGTTTACCTTGTCTTAATATAAGAAAAGTTAGAGAAAAAAATGGAAAAAGAAGAATTAAGCGGTAATAGTCCTTTAAGATAACAAAATATAACGAAAAGCCACAGTAACTTAAACAGTAGGTATTGGCAAAAGAATAAACCAATAAATTAGAAAAGAGAGTCCAGAAACATAAGAGAAACAACCCACAACACAGCGACAACGTAATACATGACAAACACACATCTCAAAAGAGAAAAAGTGGCTTATTTGTAAATTATGTTAGAAAATTGAATGTTCCTATAAAAAAAATTTATATCCGCAACTCACACCATATCTAAAATAAATTCTAGATGAATAAAAGACATAAAAGGAAAAAAATATGAACTATCAAGTATTAGAAGAAAATACAGGAAGGTGTTTATATACGTGTTTCAGTAGAGAAGCCCTTTCTCTAAGTAAGATACCAAAGAAAGCTTGATAGATTTAACAGTATAAAAATTCCAAATTTTTACATTACCAAAGTCAAAGGACAAAAGACGTCTGGGAGAAAACGTCTGCAATCTGTACACCAAATGAGGAGTAGCCCTGCTGCACTAAGATTGCCTATAAATCAACAAGGAAAAGCTGAATGAGTCCAGAGATAAGTGGGCAAGGATACAAGAAGGAAATTGAAAGAAGAAATTCAAATTATTATTAAGTACACGAGAAGATGCTTGTCATTCACAATTTAAAAAACCCAAAATGAAATAAGCTATCACTTAATACCCATGTGACAGAGTGAAACTACAAAGACCAAGCGTGTCCAGCGTGTCCTCGGGGACACAGCTGCCCTACACACCCAGCATCATTTAAAATGACCACCACCTCTCCAGAGAGCCACTGGGCAGTATCTACTGATTCTCTAAATGCCCAAACCATTCAGCAGAGTAAGTCAACTTCTAGGAACCCATGCTACAAAAACATCCCCACATATATGCAAGTATTTAGCATATTAGATTCTACATTCCAGCATTATCCATGAGTGTGAAAAATGGGAAAAACTCATAAGTAAACAGTCACATATTATGGCAAGTTTAGAAAGAATAATGTTGCTATTCACAACTGACCAGGAACAATGTCTAAGAGATATAGCGGTGGGGCGGATCTAATTGCAAATCTTATTTATAGTATGATCTCATTTTTAAAAAAAATTTTAAAAACAAATATGTATATGTTTGTATAAAATATAAATGAAACATTTCTGTAGACAGAAAAGAAAACAGGAGGAACCTCCACAAACTGTTAACTATGACTGTCTCCATAGGGATTGAATTCGGAGCAGTAGTAAAGTTAGGGGAGGCTTTCATTTTCTATATTATGTGTTTCTGTAAAGTTTGAATCTTTTTAATGAGTGTATATTAATTTTATAACCAGAAAAAATTTTTAAAGGATCCTGGGACCTACTGTATTGAAGAGGCCAGGGTCTTCCTCAACCCCAAATTCTATTACCAGGAAAATGGCTCTCTCCTTTTCCGGAGAAACAAGACAATTGCTACAAGCAATTTTCAAACTTTTTAAAATAGAGATGTAAAACTGGGTGCAGTGGCTCACACCTATAGTCCCAGATACTTGGGAGGCTGAAGTGGAAAGAAAGCTTGAGCCCAGGAGTTCCAGGCCAGCCTGGGCAACATAGCAAGATCCTACCTCAAAAAAAAAGAAATACAGATGTCAGATCTGTTTGTTTTAATTATTAGCCAGGGGGCATGGGTCGGGGTGAGGAGGCTACTCCTTCAGATCCTGACCTACCCTGGCAGCCTCTGGGTTTTCAGACTTCTCAGTATTTAAGAATGAAACAAAATAGACAAGCACTTTAAAAGTCATTACCAGAAGGTTCCCAAGGAATTTGCTTCCACGTATAGAAAATAATCAAGTCCATTTTTCCAAAAACTTGCTTCAAAGTCCAATTTGAGGGAATTGATGTAGATTGTTCCATTTTAAGTTCTTCAAGCAGAGAAAATCTAAAAATTCTTCCTTCCAGCTCAACAGAGCGAATCCGTGAATCTATTGCTTCTGCAAAAGGAGGACAAAGATCCTCCTGGGGCCGCAGAATTCGGCAGCTTTTCCTCAGACTCTTAGAGCAGCCAGCAGCTCCGGATGTCAGGACACCAGGCCAGGCTTCCAAAGGAGCCACCGGCCATCTGACTCAGATGTGCCTGAGCAGCCCGGACGGCTGAGGAAGAGGGGGAGGCTTGGTTTCAATCTGTTTGCCAAATCACCAGAAAAATAAGACACATTTAAAGTAAATAATTGCACGTGAGCCCAGGGTTCCGGTTCCCCACCGGCCAGGTCAGTGGTCCAGCCGCACAGCAGAGAGGGAGGAGTAATCAGAAAGGGAACGTCTCCCTGGCATAACTGTGATGGCGCCTGCAGGAGTCATCAACCCCACTGCACCTGGCCTGTGTGTCACGAGAGGTCTCTGAAAGTCTCTACAGCCTTCCCCACGAGGTCTTGATTTCCTCTGCAAACATCACCAGCCGGCCCTAGAGGACGAGTCACAGGAAGCGTGTGTGCTGCAGACCCCTGAGGGCGGCTGAAATGCTGCTTGCTGGATGCCGGTCAGTGGTGTGGTACCACCGGGGCTGAGCAGCGGGAGGAGGGGAGGAAGAAGAGGAGGGCAAGGAAGGACGGAAGCCCCTGCCCTCTCACGCTGTCGGTGGGCGATAAAATCTTTCTGGAGGTCAGTCTGAACCCTCAACATTTTGCCCAACAATTCTACCTCTGGAAATTTATCGAAAGGAAGGGATCATGAGTATCTGCACCAAAACAAAACAAAACAGAAAAAACAGCTACAAAGATATTTATCACAGCACTGTTCATAGCAGGAAAACATTCTAAACAACTTCAACGTCCAATCCTGGGGGTCTAGCACAATGAATGACAGTATCATACACACTCATGCCGCTGGTTTAGAAGAAAATGTCCAGAACCGTGGAAAGCGGCTCCTCATAAGGCGTCCAGGAGAAAGCGCGTTGGCAGCTATGCGTGCCCAAGCATTGGGGGAAACCAGGCGGACGACAGGTGGTTCATGGAGGGCAGAGTTGGGCATTTCAAAGTTTCTTCTTTTTGCTTTTTGCTATCTCTATTTTCTAACACGATGAATTTATACATAATAACTAAAAATAATGTTTTAAAAATAAAAGTGTTCTCTCTTGCCAAAAAATAAACGCTTTAATGCTAAGCTGCTGAGTTGAGGCATATGAAATTGCCTATATTTGATCACTTTTGACACACAGAAATAACAGTTTCATACGGTTCAACCTCATTTTGTCACAAAATCCGGCTGTGACTTGGCCAGGGTCCCCCGCAGCATAGGTCTTCACCCTCCAGGGGGCGTCCCCTTCCCCTGCCGAGCCTCACCACACAGCAGTGCCTGTCCCACGCCAAGCGCCTCCCCGTGCCAGGTCCCGCCTCCTTCATGACCTGCAAGGTGAGTGTCATCACTGCTACAAGCCAGGCTGCCGGGGTCCCAGGCAGACCTGTCCTACTCCACTAAACCACAGCCGTCCCTGCTGTCTCCACGCAACAACGGGGCCTGTGCCCATTTACAGGACAACGGGTCCTCCCGCCCTGGTGGAGCTCACTCTTTTTCACTTCGTCCTGTGCCTCTGCCAAAAATACAGGAGGTGACATTGAAGTAAGTTAAAGAAGCTGAAGTGATCTGAAGCCCAGGGCATCTCAGCTGCCAGGCTTGTTTTTCCGTGTCCCCAGCAGGCCACCCTTTCTGCAAGAACAAAGCGGAGGGACCAGCTGCTCAGCTGCAGCCTTGGCCGTAATCCTCAGGCAGACTAGTCAGTGCAGATGCTCGGCTCTCTCTGGCCTCCTCACGGGACCACCAACTGTACACACATCGGTTTGGTCAACATTGCCTATTGTGACCTCTGGTTGCTAATTGCAAGTGACCCCAGGGGCTGATAAGCGGAGGGGAGCATCTCAGGACATATTTTTCTCTTCTAGTGGACATAAGAGGGAAGCAGAGGCCTGGGACGCTGTTGTCCAGAGTCATCAGACTAACGAGACCCGGCCAGCGCCCCCACGAGTGGACCGGACCACGGGACACCAGCAGAATGGGTTTTGACTTTTCGTTTTTAAAACCATTTGTGCTCTTGTCACTGGGCTCTCTCTCCTGAGGATGGCCCCCAGGGCCCCAGCAGACTGTATCTGAGGAACTGGTTATCTTCTAGCACCCAGAAACTTGGGCATAAAAAGATATATTCTAAATATTAACTTGAGCTTGCCTCCAGTTTTTGTGGGGACAGTAAATGGGCCAAAAAAACTGAGGGTCCTGAACCAAATGAAGGGGAACTACGCAGCTCGGAGCCACGGCCCCACCACCAGGGGACACAGGGGCGTTGGGCCTCAACCTGCCCTCTGACTGCTTTTTAACAGACTTTGTTTTCTGAACAATTCTAGACTTGCAGAAAAACTGAGCAGACGGTACAGAGTTCCCATATACCCACAACCATCTTCCTCTACTGTTAACACCTTACATTTCTGCAGTTCGTTTATCACAACTAATGAACCAACATCCATCCATTATTGTTCAATGAAGTTCATACTTTATTCAGATTTCCTTGGTTTTACCTTTTTTTTTTTTTTTTCCTTTTTCTGTGCCAGGATCCCATCCAGGACACATATCACATTTAGTCGCTGTGTCTCCTCTTGCCTGTGACAGTTTCTCAGACTTGCCTTATTTTTGATGACCTTGACATTTTTGAAGAGTATTTTGTAGACTGTCCCTGCATTGGGAATTGTCTGACGTTTTTCTCATGACTGAACAGAGGTTATGGGTTGGGGGAGGAAGGCCATAGAAGTGAAGCACCTTCCCCTCGCATCACATGAAGGACACATGCCACCTGCATGACTTGCTGCTGGCGCTGGCCTCGACCGCCAGGCTGAGCAGTGTCGGTGGGGCTTCTCCACGGTGACGTTGCCATTTCCCATTTCCACACTGTGCTCTTCGGAAGGAGGTGGCCGTGTGCAGCCGCACTTGCGGAGTGGGGATGGCTGCCCACCCCCGCCCTCTGGTTTCTATCAGCCCCCACCCCTGTCAGCGATGACCACTGAATGCAGGCCCGAATCCTCCCTCCTGCTGCCATTCCTTCCTCCGTCCCATCGGGCCCTTCATTCTTATCCCCCCCCAGTACCCATATAGATCAAAGCTCTCTGAGGGGAGGGTCTAGTCCTCCCCACCCTGGTTTTTGTGTTTGTGCCAGAACCCAGTACGATGCTCTTTGCAGCGCAAACACTGCAGTGCTTGCTCCTGAACTGTCCCAATCTCTCCAGGGTAGCCAGGTGGCAAGGGGCAGTCCACCGGACAACACAGGCAGGGTGAGTCTCTGGCCAGGGTCCGGCTCCCTCATTAATTATCCAGGGCAAAAACTGCTCCTGGGGCCAGGCGGACAGAGGCATGGATCATGCAGGGGGAGGCGGGAAGGGGCTGCATCCTGGATCACTCAACCCTCCCCACCCAAGGACACAGGAGATGCAGCTGGAAAGCAGCCCTGGAGCTCGGAGAATTCACATGTCTAGACTTCCAAACTACACTACCGCATATATAAAAACCGTTCCCCGAATCCCAACTGTGGTTAAGGCAACAACAGGCCCCTAAGAAGCTGAGGTGCTCCCCATGGTACAAATAACAGCTAGGAGACCTTGGGGAGAGCCTGACCCGAGCCACAGGGCCCCACTACGCCAGGCTGGCCCCCACTGGGCCCGGGCGGTAGGGGCCAGTGCTCAGCCAGCCTTCCTAGACCTGGGGACAGCAACCCCAGGCTCCAGCCATCCATGCCCACTCCCGGATGTTCTGTCTGATCCTTAGCCCACACTGATGATGCCATCGTGCTTCCCAAGCACCAGGACAGGGCCAAGACTGCACCTGGAATAGAGCTGGGAACATGAATCTCTGAAGTCACAGAGTGATTCCTGTCACATGTCCTCAGCCTGTTTCACTCCCATCCCTGGGAACAACCGCAGAAAAGACCACTGGAGCAGGGCTGTGCTTTGTAGTCTAGTCTCTCTGAAATGGGGTGGGTGCATGAGCTGATAAGACATCCTTTAACCACTTTTCTGGAGAAATTACCAAGTTCCAGGCACTGTGCTGGATGCTGGGATCCCGGGGCAGCCCTGGCCTGGGGCAGGGCAGTGGATGGGGTGCATGTAGGGGAGGGGTGCGTTGTAAAATACAATTTATAATACACCCTACGAAGAGGCCTTGGGAGGGCAGGCAGGGGAGCACCTGTCTCTCTGCCAGGTGGCCAAACAGCTACCAGGACAGTAACACACAGGACGCCCCTGCAGGGTGAAGACGCATGCAGATGGGCAGGTCACCTGGACAGGGAAGGCTGCCCAGACTAAAGGGCTCAAAACACTGGCTCAAAGCAGCACTGAGACGCTCATCCTCACATTTGTAGAAGCAGCCCCAGCAATGGAGGGCACAGCAAAATCATCACATTTACAAATGTCACCAAACACATCACAGTAGCAAAATGCCAAGGTGACAGGAAGAGATTCAGGACAGCTTCCCTTGCTGGAAAGATGACAAACCACAGGGGAGCTTCAGTTTGAACAAGTGTGATGTGTCACTGAGTGTAAAGTGACCCTGAGTGTATTGCCAGGGCAGTGGGCACTGGCCTCTGTCACATGGGACACACCAGAGGGATCTGAGAGGGCACAAGGAACATTTCCTAAAAATGTACCCAACATCACCAACCTCAAGAAGCTGCCCCACAATGCTCAGCATCAGCATCTGCGCCCACTCCCACACCGAGCCACACTGCCCGGCCATGCAGGTCTGATGCACCCGGAGGAGACCAGGTCCAGCTGGGAAAGGCCAGGGGCAGGGGCAGGAGGACCTCCAGGGCAGGGGTCAAGGTCTGGTGCAAAAGCAGGCTCTGCTTCTGCCACAGCGACCTCAGCGGTCTTCCTGTGAGGCTCCGTCTCCTCATCTAGAAAGGGACTAACACAACACCAAGCACCCTCTCTCTGGGGCTCCTCTTCCCCCAAGTGGGTTCCTTGCCCCCTGCTCTCCTGACTGCCACCCTGCCCCTGCCTCCTCCCCTTCTCTCCCTACAGGCTCTCCCATGCCTTACACAACGGCATCGCAAACCATCTGGGGGAAAGGACTGGGTTTTTTTCTCTAGTATATCACAGATCTCTACTTTTGCAAAATAAAATAAATTGAATTACTACCAAAATGAAACTTAAAAAAAAAAAGACATTCCTCACTTTACACAGAAGTGACCATGAAGGTCCCTAAATGCTCACTCTGCATTTCTACACCTTTTGCTCTGTGAACTGGGGATAGCCCACAGAGGGCACAGGTGCAAGCACACTGCACCTCCAGCCCAAAGTCTCCCGGCGCCTTCAGGGAGGCTGGGGAGGAAGTGAGCTCACATTCACAGGTGAGTTGCTCTGAGCAGTGCCTGGGCACACACAATGCCCTGAGAACAAATACCAAAGACTCCAACAGGCTGCAGTGCAAAATGGCTTCCACAAAGGTTTACATGAATCCGTGGCCACAGCTGTACTCACTCACGAACTGTGTGGCCCATGAAGCCAAGGTGATCACAAAGTCAACAGCCACGGGACAAAGAGTCACTGTCCTCTGCAGTGAGTGACATGGCCCTGTCCCGGTGGGCTCACAGCCAGAACAAGACCTCTGGGGGCAGTAGGAGGGGCCGGAGCAGAGTCCACAGGGATGAGGAGGAGCTCAGGGGTCTAAGAGGCAGGGTCGGCAGGCCACAGAGTGACACAGGCAAAGGAGAATGGGCACCTCTGGGGCCTCAGGGTGACAGGCCCTTGCCTGGAGAGGCACTTAGGTGGGTGGCGCCACAGAACATCCACCCATGATTTCTGGGCTGCAAGAACGTGGGACTGACCCACAGGAGTTATTCAGATGCAGCGCTTCCCTCTGGCTGCTCTTCTTAAAGCTCTTGTTTCCCACTCAGCTGAAACCCTCTAACACTGGACACTTAAACACTTGGGTTATTTGTGTTCGGCTTTCTTTAAGAGCACAGCTCCTTTTATATGCAGGAAGAAAAACTCATTTCATCTAGATAACTTATCCATACCAATTAAATCTGTATAGATCTTTGCATCCTACCTGGTTGTACATATCGTGATCTCACTTAGAAAATACGGTTTGCATCTAAATATTAATAAGCATTTGTTGTAATAGCAAAATCTAATTGTCTCACATTAAATGTCATCTTGATTTTGATACTATTGTTCCAGCAGTAAAATAAGCCATGAGTCAGTCAATTCAAAGTTCTCCTTGAGAACTCCAAGATGACATACTGCTTTCTTGAAAGTTTTTATTGAAACATATGTACAGAAAAGTTCCATATCATAAATGGAGCCCCCATGCAAACCAACGCTCAGATCAAGAAATAGGACATTATCAGCACCACCAGAAGCTCTGCTCCTGCTCCCCACCCCCGTGCCTCCTCTAATGACCGTCTTCCAAGGGCAATCTGACTTCCAGCGCCATGTATGACCATTGCCAATCACGCAGTACCGACTCCAGTAGCTGGGTTTTTTTGCACAACGTTACGCTGCAAGACCCATCCACACAGTCGCACACACTTGTGGAGTGTTTGTTGTCAGCCTGCTGCACGGTATTTGTGTGGGAGGAACCCTCCGTGTACCGACCCGTCCTGCTGCAGAAGCCATGGGCTTGGCTTATTCGCACCTTTGGCGATGACCGTCACGCTGCTCTGGACACTTTCCTGTGTGTCTTGATGGCTGTATCAGTTTCCTACGGCAGCTGTAACAGATCACCACAAAACCAGGTATCTCAAAACACACGCTTATTTTCTCACAGTTCTAGAGACCACAAGTCTGAAGCAGTTTCACCGGGCTGAAGTCAAGGTATCGGCAGGGCCACGCTCCCTCCAGAGGCGCTAGGGGAGGACCCATCGTTCGCATCGTCCATTTTCTCGTGGCTGCTGGCGTTCCGAGAGTTGTGGCCATGTCACTCCAGTCTCCGCCCTCGTGACCACGCCGCCTCCTCTTCTATATGTCGATTCTCCCTGTGCCTCTCTCTTACAAAGACCCTTGCGATGGCATTTAGGGCCCCCCCAGATAATCCGGGATGATCTCTGCATTTCAAAATCCTTAATCAGGTCTACAAAAACTTTACCACGTAAGGCCAAATTCACAGGTTCCAAGTTCCATCTGATGAGGACTAGGTATCATGTAGGGGCCACTAGTGCCCATGCGCACATTTCATTCAGTTTCATCTGGATTGGGATTGCTGGTCGTAGGGTATTTGTACACTTCACTTTAGCCAATACTACAAAACAGCTCCCCAAAGCAATCACAGGAATTTACACCCTGATCGGTAATGAGGGTTCCAGTTGCTCCACATCCTCACTGACACCTGCTATTTGCTGCTGTTTTGATTTTAGCCATTAGAGAGCGTGTAATGGTATCCCAGTTACAGTTCATTTTGCATCTCCCTGATAACTAATGGAGTTTATATTCGTCATCATTACTGGACATTTCTGTGTGTGAAGTGTCTTTTGCCCTCTTTCCTATTAGGTTGTCTGCCTTTTTCTTGTTGATTATATAGCACATTATTTTAAGATGAGTCATTTGTTAGAATAAATTCCACTAAAGACATGGGGTGGGTAGTTTCTGGTGCCAAGGCCTGGGATATAAGGTCGAGTTATGTCCAAGCAATCAGTTGACATGAATTCTGGACAATGATCACCTGTAATGGACTCCAGACCTCTGTCAGCGTGGACAGTTTCCAACAAGGAACGTGCATGAGCACTTGGGGACTGTCAGGAGGTGGATGGGAGGGACAAATATCAGTCCCAAATTAATGAATCGTGTCTCCATTTACTTCCTTGAAACCAAAGCTAATTTCACATAAAGGATGGCCTTTGGGACAGTGGACTCTACGTGTCTCTCTGCAAATGCATGCAGATTGTACGGGACTCTTCTAGCTCAGTGGGGGCCTTAGGAGCAGTCACTGCTGACCCAGCCAGCACAGTGATGGCCCAGCTCAGATTCAGGCGCTGTTCCCTGGTGAGGACACCATGAGTGGGCAGTGATGCTACTAATAATGACCATTTGATTTCTGCTGTGAAAAATGGGGAATTAAATACACCGGAGTTTGGTTTCTCTATATCCTGATAAAGGAAGAAAGTGGGTTTGGGACATCAGTTGATGTGAACTGCAGCGTAATGTGAGATGTCTGATTAACACCATCAAGATGACGCAAGGTGTGCACACAGAGATCCTCCCCAAAACAAACGTAGTTTTCTCCCTGTTGAATCATGACTCCTAAGTAGCCCAGCAATTAGTAGGCCGTTTCCAGTCATGGTGACCGGGCAGCACCAGCCAGCATCCACACCCTATTCCCGCAGACAGTGAGGAGGGGAGCTGGCCATGGGCCTCGTGGGAGGGAACACCACCCCTCACCTCCGCCCATGCCAAAGAGAGACACAGGCTGACGGCATCACCAAAAGAGAAAGCAACTTACCTCTGAAACTGGGATTTCTGATGCTTGACATGACCAGGTAAAAGATGTTGTCTGACCCATTAGCCCCCAGAGAACGAACAGCTACCTTGGCCTATCCAGGGCTGCAAGGGGTGGAGAGGGCTGGGCCTGCGGGCACCCTGGGGATGTGGGTCATGGGGTGGAGGTGCCCAAATGTCTCCCCAGAGCTGCCCATGCTGCATTGGCCTCTGGAGCCCATCTCCCGGTGGCGCGGTTCAGTTCACCCAGCCAGCAGCTGCAGCTGCCGCTTCCCTTCCCCAAGCCCTCTGCACAGTAGCCCAAGAAGCCGCAGAGCCCTGTCCCCATAGAGGGCCAGAAAGCCACCAGGAGGCCCTGTACTGACAGCCTACATGTCCAGCCAGGCCAAGGATGGCCACATGGTGGGCAGAGGGCCACAACACCCGCCACTGTGACCCCTGCAAGTCTCTCCTGTGCGCTGGGCCCAGGCCTCCCTGTTTGCCCCAGGGTAAATCAGCACAGCTGCACAGGTTAACTCTGGGTGAGCAAATTAATAACGTGATGAATGATTTGTCGTGGATTTTGTCATTCCTGTAGAAGAACAGGGGCAATTTAATCTAGAAAGCCTGTAAATCTCTACAGGGTAAAATTAAACATCCGCGCTAGCAAGGCTGGGACTTGGCAGCAGCAGCCTCCTCCTACAGACCGCGGTGGGGAGTGGGTTCTCGGAGCTCCTGCACCATGAAGGTGCCAGTCCTTGGCCAGTTACCTGCCCCCACGCCCTCCCTGCACCCTGCTGCACCTCCCTGCATCTTCCCCGGGCCCCTCCATACACCTCTCACCTCGCTTGGTAAACTGAGTATTAGTATTACCCCACCTGCTCTGTCCCCAACCCATAGCACCGACTCTCCAGGGCCAGCCCCCACCAATGGTCAGGAACCACACAACCCTGCCCCCCATCTTCAGCTCTAACATACACAAACCACACAATCCTGCAGGCCCCAGGCTTGGAAGGCTCTTCTGGGCTGGGCTCTGGAGGGACTAACCCACCCACTCTTCCAGGATGGGGTCTCTGATCCATCCTCCCACCCCAGGGCTCTCACGCCTCCCTGACTGTGCTTCTCCAGGAGCGTCTATAACCCAGAGCCAGGAGGGGCTCTGAGGCTACCACGCATTCTCAGCAGTCTTCCACGCTCCCCCTCCTGACTCTATCCAGGTCTAAACTGGGAACAGGAAAGATGGAACACAGCAAGTGTTCAGAAAATACCTGTTGAGTGGATGGATGGATGGAGCTCCCAGTAAGGGACTCAGGATAACTACAGTGGAGGTCATCTCCCCCAGTTCTACTGCTACAGAGTCCCTGAGTATCCAAGGACTGAGAAGCAGATGATGGGCAAAGTGAGGGGCTACCATTTAAGTGCCTCACACCCCTTTGTTTCCATTATTAGATAAACCATGTCATGTGACGGGTAAAAGGAGCAACACAGACAGGGAGTTAGGTCGGGGTTCCCAAAACAAGGGGCAGGGAATGCCATCCCCAGGTGTCCCCCAAGGCAGCTCCCCACATGAAGTTAATGCAAGTCAAAGGTGACAGTGCTCCTGGGCATATCAAATCAACTGTAGTAGCACCAGCCCTCACTGCTGATTAAGCACAGACCAGCCTGTGATCAAGAAGAAAACCATTACTTAATAAAATGCAATTAATTTGGAAGCTGAAAGCTGTGAAAGCCCAAGGGAGAGGCACAATCAGGAGTTCTTGGTTCAGAGGGGCTTCTGCTCTCAGACTGTCTAAGCCAAGCCAGTATGAGGATGTCCCCACCACCACCTAAGGCAGACGGTGCATCCAACCTGCAATACAAAGGCAAGCTCCTCTCCAGGTCCCTGAGCCCCAGCACTCAAAAGCCAGAGAAAGGCCACCAGCAGAATCGCCACAGTACATACACAAAAGAAAGACACAGCTGGTACCGGTTGTGGGGTCAGAATAACCTAGACTTAGCCCAATGCTGCTTCCTGGAGAAACAGCCATCAATGTGACTGAGTCCTGCTCAGGGGCTCAGGATCTAACAGTCAGGCCAGGAGGGGGCAGCGTGGGGACCTGTGGCCAGAATCAATCCATCCAGCTGATGACTTTCACTCTTACCAGCCAGAACCAGCTAGAGGGCCAGAGGTAGTGCCAGGTGTCTGAGACGGGCAGGCAACTTGGGAAGAAAACACGTGCACACATACAAAGAGAACACACACCCCAACCCTGGTGACTGCACTGACCGAGGGCTTTGCTGGAATAGAAGGCTTGCACACACCTAATCTCATTTCATCCTCACAGTAACTCAGTGGCAGGTGAGGAAGGAAGCACAACCTACACGTGTCCTTCTCAGGATGAGTCAAGTCAAACTCCGAGCAGTGGCAGAGCCTGGCTTTCTAGAGCTTCCAATTCCTGCCACAGGCCCCACTCCATCCCACCACGACAGCTGCCACCAGCTCTGGATAATACGGACAGATGCTAGAGCACATGGCTCACTCACTATACCAAAAGACGGAGAAACGGAAACGTGTTTTATTTGAACAATGCACACACTTGCTTTCAGAGAGACCTGAGAAATCCCTCACTCCTAAATACGTGCATTCACTCAATTTGTGGTTTTCCTGTTTTTGAAACCATGGATTTTTCCAAGATAATTGATAATCAAACCAACTGAGGAAAACTATAACTACATTTTTTATTAAATTAACAATGCATACAACAAGTCAGAGAAATTCATATTCAGAGCTTCCTTGCTGGGGAATCAATTCCAGGAACGTAAAACTAACTAAATGAAAAACTATGTACACATAGTCAGGCATCACTTAAGGATGAGGTACATTCTGAGAAATATGTCGTTGAGCGATTTCATCACTGTGTGAACATCATAGAACGTACTTACACAAACCTAGATGGTGTACCCTACTACACATCTAACCTTTACAGTATAGCCTATTGCTCCTAGGCTACAAATCTGTACAGCATGTTACTGTACTGAATACTGCAGGCAACTGTAACACAGTGGTAAGTATTTGTGTGTCTAAATATATCTATACATAGAAACAGTACAGTAAAAATATGGTATAAAAGATTAAAAATGGTACATCTGGCTGGGCACAGTGGCTCATGCCTGTAACCCTAGCACTTTGGAAGGCAGAGGCGGGAGGATTTCTTGAGCCCAGGAGTTCAAGACCAGCCTGGGCAATAGCAAGACCCCCCATTTCTACAACAAATAAAAAACTCAGCAGGGCATGGCGGCATGCACCTGTAGTTTTAGTTACTCAGGATCTTTCTGAAACAGGAAGATCGTTCAAGCCCAGGAGTTTGAGATTGCAGCGAGGCATGATGACGCCACTGCACGCCAGCCTGGGCAATAGAACAAGATCCTGTCTCAAAAAAATAAATAAATAAATAAAAAGGCACACCTGTATAGGACATTTACCATGAATGAAGCTTGCAGGACTGGAAGTTGTAAGTCAGTGAATGGTGA
>CAUYSK010037446.1:0-15379 GCA_963575035.1 Avahi laniger
GCCTGAGCAAGAGCGAGACCTTGTCTCTACTCAAAATAGAAAGAAATTAATTGGACAACTAAAAATATATAGAAAAAATTAGCCAGGCATGGTGGCTCATGCCTGTAGTCCCAGCTACTTGGGAGGCTGAGGCAGTAGGATTGCTTGAGCCCAGGAGTCTGAGGTTGCTGTGAGCTAGGCTGACGCCATGGCACTCACTCTAGCCAGGGCAATAAAGTGAGACTCTGTCTCAAAAAACAAACAAAAAAAAGAAACACTTAAAATACTATGAAGATACAGCAATATACTTGAACAAATGGAAAGAAATCTCTTGTTCTAGGATGGAACAATTCAACATTAAAAAGACGTCAACTCTTCCCAGGTTAATTTATAAATTTAATGTGATCTCAGTAAAAATACCAATAAGGTTTTATAGAGTTATACTCCATAGTGATATTATAGTTCATATGGAAAAATAAACACTCAAGAGTAACTAGGAAAAAATGGAAAAGAAAAGCTATGAGGGGGCATTAGCCCTATCAGTATTAATGCATACCATAAAGTCTGTAAAATTAAAGCAGCACAGATATGGCACATACATAGACAGATAAGCCTGAGAATGGAATAGAAAGTCCAAAAAGAGACTCAAGTACATACAGAAATTTTGTATTTGATAAAGACAGCATCTGAAATGGCTAGGACAAGGACTTTTAAATAAAAGGTGCTAGTACAATTGCATTGTCACTTGAAAAAGACAAAACTCCAAGAACTTCATCAAGAGTAAACTCTAAACGGATCAGAGATAGAAATGCATGCATATGCCACCAGACAAGTGTTGGAAGGAAATAAGGTGAATTTCTGTATACTCCAATGCAGAGAAGACTTCGTAGCTATCTAGAAGCAATAATAGAAAAGATTGATAATATTGGCTAGATTAAAACAAAAACAATATGTTTGCATGACACAAAACACTGTAAACAAAAGCAAAAGGTCAAAAGACAAACTGGGCGAAAGTATTTGCAGTGTATATCACAGATAGAAAGGTAAGAGTCCTAACATATAAAGAACTCAATAATTGAAGGGAAAAAGAGACAAACAGCTTGATAGAAAAATGGGCAAAAGACAAACAGACAATTCACACAAAAGATACATTTGAAAAGATATTAATTCTTATAATAATAAAATGCAAATTAAAACTACACCGAGAAACTACTTCTTACCTATGAGACTGGCAAAATAGTAGATGTAAACAGCAGGACAACATACTCTGTTAGTGAGACTGGATTGAAGCAGGCTCTCTCATACATTGGTGATGAAAATGTAAATTGGTACAAATTTTTTAGAGGGTCATGTGGCAAAATCTAACAAAGCTCCCTATGTGTTTACCTCTTAACTCAGCAATCCCATTCTACAAATTTATCCTAAATATACACCTCCACCTCCTTGATAAGAAGCAGGATATTTATATAAACTCAAAGTGTTTTCCAACAAAACACTTATTAATTACAAAGGGAAAACAGAAGCTTTACAGTGATGAACTCCAGCAGACATCACCTTTGCCAAGTGGATCAAAGTTAATATAACCAGTAATATTAACAAACCAACACCATATTACTCCTGATATGATATACTAAGAAGAACACAACTTCAGTTTTTTGATATTCCTGCCCAAAATGCATAACCTAAATCTATTCAGTTACTCTGTAGAATATTCTTCAATTTGGGTATGTCAAACTGAGGTATATTAGTCAGAGGGCCTCTCAGTCCATACCTACTTCCCACTAATCCTTAGCTATGCAGTAACTTTTATGAAGTGTTATAATCTTTATTTCTTTGTGAAAAATAGCCTTGGGGAGAAAACTAACAATTCATACCAGCAACAGATGTGAAAGAAAGATGATAATGCTCCTAGCCGGAAAGTGAACATTTTGGATGAATTCACAAGTGCGGTCTGTCAAATGCAACGTGGGTACCCATTTACGACACGAAAGAATCCTCCACATGCTTTACACGGAAAGAAGAAAAAGCAAATGGAAAAAATATTATATTTGGCCAGTACTTTATTCTGTGAAGAAAACTAGTTCAACATGTAGTTGGTACAAAGCTGGTGGTGGTAATTTATGTTGAGGATATTCTGGGGAAACAAGTGCCTTTAGAAGAAAACGTGAGAAAGCCAGGAGCGTATACAAGCATTAATACATTAATATAAAGCAATAGATGGGCAAGCAGCAGAGAGAGTTCCAATTATATGTCATGGAGGTATTTTGAGAATCTGGAGATTTACACGGGTCCCAGGACATATCTGCTGTGAGCACTGGTGTATGTGTACCTCAGAGGAGGAGAAACTCAATACAGTAGACTCAATGTTGATAAGGAGATTTTGTGGAAGGGCACCAAGAGTTTTTACAGTTGTTACTTGAAAACTTGTAACACTTTGTGTATGTACGTTCCTAATCCCGATTAAAGACCTCTGGCCCTTATCTTAAATTATACTAAATTGGTTGCTAAAATGCTATAATTCACAAAAATTATAAAAACGATAAATGCTTTAAACATTAAATCTCTGATGACTGGAGTATCAGATAATTATACATTAATAGCTGCTGTTTTTCTTTTTAGGAATTTTAACATATTCACAGCAGCAGTTTTGTTATTCTAAATAATTAAAACAGTAGAGAACTATATTTTTCTATCCAATTAGAGATTAGTTAGTTCATGTATTTAAAACCCACTACATATACAAAAGTAAAACAATACAACCTTGTACTTCAGAAAAGGACATTATGTAATTAATCTGTTCTCTCCATGTTTAGAATGTGAACATTATCCCCACTGAGATGCCTTATTTTGACTTGTTCTCAGGGTACTTGGAAATCTTTTCATAAATGGGCTTAACACTGAAATTACTTCTTGCATTAAAATCCATTTTTTTTTTTTTCCTCTACAGGCAAAGGCTTGAAACAGAGTCCAGAGCCAAAGGAAATGGTTTGTATCAAGCCCAGGACATTTTTACTGTTAAGAAACTAAATAATAAGCTTGTTTTGACTCTTTATTCTCCTTTAACCTCACCTTTACATTTTTACAAGTCACTGCCAGCACTGAATGGCTTTCCCAATTTTGTTTTATCAATTTGTCTTTTATAGACTTACTCATTTACTGTCATCTTCATTTTAACCCATGAGGAAATATAGATAGAGAGAATAATATGGTAATCTTCTCTGTCTTGGATAAAATTAGATACAGCTTTTGGAAGCATTTGTTATTGGTGATGTACATGTCTTATGTTTAAAGTGGTTTTCTGAAGTTTTATAGGTTGAGCAGACCATCAGTAGAAACTTATTGAACACACAACACCAATGTGTATGTGTGTGTATATATACATTTTAAAATTACATACATGTACTAAAAGTTTGTCATTATTTTTAAAGCTTCCAAATAATTTAAAAATTCTTAAAATTTATAAATTTTAGCATAAAATTCTTTCCTTTATAATTCAATAGGTTTTTAAAAATGGTATATTCATAAAGCTATATAACCATCACCACTACCTAATTTTAAAACATTTTATCACCCCCAAAGAAATCCCATACTCAATAGTCACTCCCCATTCCACTCCCCCAGACCCTAGCAACCACTGATGCTTACTATCTCTACAGAGTTGCCTACTGAAGGCATTTCATAAAAATGCAATCAGACAATATGTGGCCTTTTGTGCATGGTTTCTTTAACTTGTGTAATGTTTTCAAGGTTCATGCATGTTGTAGCATGTATCAATATATTCCTTTTTATATCTAAATAATACTCCACTGTATGGATATGCTACATTTTGTTTATATATTCATCAGTTAATAACATTGGGTTGTTTCTATTTTTTGGCTATTCTGAATAATGCTGCTGTGAACATTCATGTACAAGCTTTTGTGTGGGCACATGTTTTTAATAGTCTTGACTATATACTAAAGAGTAGAATTGCTGAGTTACAGGATAACTATATTTAACTTCTGAGGAATACCAAACTGTTTTTCCAAAGAAGCTGCACCATTTTGCATTCCCAACAGCAATGTATGCAGTTCCACTATTTTCACATCCCTGCCAATACTTTATATTATTATTATAGCCATCCTGGTGGATGTGAAGGTGTGAAGTTGTACCTCATTGTGGTTTTGATTTGAATTTTCCTATGACTGGTGATGTTGACTGCTTTTTTCATGTGCTTAATGGCCATTTATGTATCTTTGGAAAAATGTCTAATTGATCTTTTGTCCATTTTTTAATTGGATTATTTTTCTTTTTATTATTTAATTGTAAGAATTATTTATATATTCTGGATACTAGTCCCATATTATATAAATGATTTACAAACATTTTCTCCTATTCTGTGTTTTTTTCTTTTTCACTTTCTTGGTTATATTCATCAAAGCACAAAATCTTTCATGTTTGATGAAATCCAATTTATCTGTTTTTATTTGTTTGTTTATGCTTTTGATATAAAAACCAAGAAACCATTGCTTAATTCTCCAAGGTCACAATGATTTATTCCTATGTTTTATTCTAGGAGATTTACAATTTTAGCTCTTATATTTAGGCTTTTGATCTATGTTAAGTTAATTTTTGTATATGGTATGAGGTAGGGGTTCACTTCAATTTTTAGTTGTATTCAGAATGACTTGTTGAAAAGATTTCTTTCTCCATTGAATTGTCATGGCACTTTTGCTGAAATCTGATTGACCACAGTCATAAATGTTCTTTCTGGATTCTCAATTCTACTCCATTGATCTGTTACTGTAGGTTTGTTGCAAGTTTTGAAATCTGGAGTGTAAGTCCTTCAATTTGTTCTTCTTACTAAGATTGTTTTGGAAATACTAAATGCCTTGAAATTCCACATGAATTTTAGGATTATCTTGTCAATTTCTGCAAAAAAGAAGGCTGTTGAGATTTTGAAAAGGATTGTGTTGAATCTATAAATCAATTTGGGAAATATTGCCATCTTAACAATGTTAAGTTTTCCAATCCTTTAACCCAGAACATCCTTCCATTTCTTCAGCTTTGCCTTAATTTCTTTCAATGCTATTTTGTAATTTTCCATGTACTAATCTTATACTGCCTTTGTTAAATTTATTCCTAAGTATTTTATTCTTTGATGCCATTGTACATTGAACTGTTTTCTTAATTTCATTTTTAGCTTATTCATTGCTAGTGTATAAAAATGAACTGATTTTTGTATATGGATCTTCTATTCTGCAACATTGCTAGACTGATTTATTATCTCTAATTGTGTGTGTGTGAATTCTTTAGAATTTTCTATTTATAATATCATGTCAATTATAAATAGAGATAGTTTTACTCCTCCCTTTCCTCCTCCCATTTTTTAAAAGTTTATTTTTCTTGTGCAATTGTCTCAGCTAAAATCTCTGGTACAATGTTGAGAGTCGAAATTCTCATCTTGTCACTGATCATAGGAGGGAAAACTTTCAGTCTTTCATCATTAAGATGTATTAGCCACACGTTATTTGTAGAATGCCTTTTATGTTTTTTTCAATCATGAAAGGTTTTGGGTTTTGTAAAATGCTTTTTCTGTGGCTATTGAGATGATCATGTGTGGTTTTTGTCCTTTATTCTATTAACATGGTGCATTACATTGATTAATTTTCAGATGTTAAACCAATCATGTGTTCCTAGATAAAATCTCATTTGGGTCATGATGCATAATCCTTTTTATATCGTTGGATTCATTTTTGTAGTATTTCACTGAGGAATTTTGTGTCTATATTCATAAGGAGTATTGGTCTGTGGCTTTCTTTTCTTATAATGACTTTGGTTTTAGTATCAGGATAATTCTGGACTCAGAATGAGTTGAAAAGTCATACACTGCTTACTGACAAGGATATATGTTCTGAGAAATGTGTCATTAGGTGATTTTATGGTTGTGTGAACATCATAAAGGATATTTACACAAACCTGAATGGTATAGCCTACTACACACACCTAGGCTATATGCTATAGCCTATTGCTCCTAGGCAACAAACTCATATGGCATGTTCCTGTATGAAGTACTGCAGGCAATTGTAACACAACGGTAAGTATCTGTGTATCTAAACGTATCTGAATATAGAAAAGGTACAGTAAAAATATGATACATAAGATAAAAAAAGTGGTACACCTGTACAGGCATTTCCCATGAATGGAGCTTGTAGGACTAGAAGTTGTTCTGAGTAAGTGAGTGAGTGGTAAGTGAATTTGAAGGCCTAAAACATTACTGTACAATTCTGTAGATTAGGTAATAGGAATTTTTCAGCTCCATTATAATCTTATGAAACCACCATTGTATATGCAGTCTGTTGTTTACTTAAACATCATTATGTGGCACATAATTGTAATCCTCCCTCCTGTATTTTTTTTGGAAAAGTTTATGAAAGATTGGAGTTAATTCTGTGTTGGATGGTAGAAGTAACCAGCATAGCCATCTGGGTCTGAGTTTTTCTTTGGAAGACTGTTGATTGTTAAATTCATCTCTTTATTTGTTATTGGTCTATTCAGAGTTTTGATTCTTTTCTGGAATCAGTTTTGGATGTAGAGGACACCTTTGTCTGGGAAAGTTTCCTTGTTGTTTTTCTCAAGAACATATTTGTGGCTTTGCACGCAAGTCCACAGTGCCCTTACCCTGCAAACAGGAGGGGCTAGGGAGTTGAGACGCAAACACCTGTTTGCCGGAAATGAAACAACAAGGAACTGGGACGTGTTGAGTAGGGACGGTGTGGGAACAAAGAACTTGCGGTGGGACAGTTGCCAAACAGCCTGCATTATAAATAAAACAGCTACAGCGAGACCTTTCGCTGCAGCCTCAAACTGTCTTGTGGTGTCTGTGTCTTTTTGTACGGGCTGCAGTCATGTGTCTGCATCTTTATGTCTGTGTGTTCATTCCTCGGTCTGAAGCCGGGCCGCGTCATTGGAAGTTTGGGTAGTTTGTGTCTGTGATGTTTGTACGTAGCAATTTGACTGGGCCGAGGAGTGCCCAGATTACACATTCCTAAGTGTGTCTGTGACGAAGTTTCTGGATGAGATTAGCATTTGATTCAGTGAACTCTTAAGTAGAAGGCCCTCCCTAACGTGGGTAGGCATTATCCAATCCATTAAGGGCCTGAAAAGAACAAAAGGAAGATGAAGGAGGAATTCACACTTTTTGCTTCCTGTGTTCCTGCTTGAGCTGGAACATTGGTCTTCTCTGGCCCTTTTACTGGGATTGACAACATTGGCTCCCCCAATTCTTGGGCCTTCAGACTTGGACTGAAATTACACCACCAGCTTTCCTGGGTTTCTGGCTTGCAGACTGTGGGACTTCTCAGCTTCCAAAATCATGTGAGCCAATTCCTCATGATATATTAATATCTCTTCTTATGCATATCCTACTGATTCTGTTTCTCTGGAGAACTCTGACCAACAGGTGTCTTTATAGGAATTTGCCCATCTATCTAGGTTAACTAATTTGTTGGCATACAATAATTGATAGTATTCTTTTATACTCCTTTTTATTTCCGTAGGCCAGCAGTAATGTTTCCTATTATTTCATGATTTTGGTCACCTGGATCTTCTCCATTTTTTACTTAGTCAGCCCAGCTAAAGGTTTGTTAATTTGGTTGATCTTTTCAAAAATCCATCTTTTGGTTCCTCTGATTTTCCCTGTTGTTTTTCTATTATCTCATTTCTTTCCCCTTCAATCTACATTATTTCTTTCATTCTGTTTGCTTTGGGTTTAGTTCGCTCTTCTTTTTCTAGTTTCTTCAGATTTAAGGTTAAGTTATTGATTTGAGACCTTTCTTCTTTTTTAATATAAAATGTTTATAGCTATAAATTTCCTTCTAAGCATTGCTTTAGCTCTCTCATAGGTTTTGATATGTTTTCATTTTCATCCATCTCAAAATATTTTCTACTGTCTTTTGAAGTATTTTCTTTGATTCTATGATTATTTAGAAGTGTGTTGTTTAATTTTTCACCTATTTGTAAATTTCCAAAATTTCCATTTGTTATAATTTCATTCCATCGTGGCCAGAGACCTACTTTACATGATTTCTTCAATGCCTGGAACAAATGAGTCTCTCACACTTTTACTGAGTGTCTCTGTGTGTGGGGAGAGGGGCCTGCCTTAAAAATGCTCAGGCGTGCAGTTTATAATTCTGCCTTAGGCTTCACTTTCTGCTTGCACAATGCTTCAGCGTCAGCCAGAGGTATGAGCTTAGGGCCTTCTCAAGTTTTTCTTGAGTGTGTGCATAGCCCTGGGCCTACACACAGCCCTACCCTTACCCGTAGCCTTTTACATTCCCAGGAATATGTTGGAGCTTTCTAATGCCCCCTATGATTCTCTTGCCCCAGCTTTTCCTTTTAAGTTTTTTTTTGTCAGCTTCTTGTTTGCTCAACTGTTATCACTGCCTCAGGCAGCTGTGATGTTAAATAATTGTTGTTGATTGTTTTCGATAAATACCCAGGTAAAAGGCTATTTATACTAAGCAAGTTCTGAGTCAGGTGAAATAAATACTAGTTCTTTGAATGGTGGTTTAAAGAGAATTGCCAGACTGGTCAAATCATGACAATTCTCCGAGAATTGCCGGGGGATGGGAGCTTCCAGCCTATTCTGCTTTCTCCAATGGCTGCTAGGTGCTGCTGGGTGGCTGATTTTCACCTCCCCATGATTGAGGACTTCTTGTTTTTTAAAACTATTATGGAATTGAGGAGAAGGGAGTGTGGGTCTATGGCAAGTTAAAATGCCACAAAGCCCGCTGTTCTTACCAAGATTCAGTTGCTTTTCTTGAATTAACTCCTTGGATTGTTACAAATCTTTGGTTAATTTCCAGAACCAATTGAAAATTAAAAACTGAAAATGTTGATTTTGATAATTTTTGTCAATGTTTTTGTTGCTTTTATGAAAGGGTGTATTTTTGGAGATCCTAACACTGCCATTCCTGCTGATGACCCAATTCCTTATTTTTAAGTTAAAAATATACATACTTGGAAGGTCTAATATTTTCTCTCCAAATTTCAATACATTATCCAGTGTACCCCATTTAGAGGGTTACCAGTATAAAACAAAATATTTCTTCAAAAAATTCAATTGAGGTTTATATTCTATCTGAAGGTGATATCACATGGCATCACGTGACTATGACGGCTGTTTCTGGCTTCTACAGAACTCCTTGTGGAGCTCCATTCTCTTGGTCACTTGGGTTGAAACTCTTAGAATCATCTGACACTTCCCTTACTCTCCTGCTCCCACATCGCCTCAGAGTCTTCCTTCACAGTGTTGTCCACACGTGATCCTCCTTTTCCATTACCAATGTACCATTATCTCTTGCCTGTCCACCAGCCTCTCTCCGCCCTGCTTACCCAGAGTAAGTGAATCTTCATATAAACACCACTTTGAAGAGTTCACTCCAGGGGCTCAGAGGCTTCCACCAGCCTCCTCTTGTCTTCTAGATAAAATTTAGTCTTTTTAGTGTAGCTGCCCAAGTTTTCATAATCTGGATCCAGCTTGAACTAGAAGCCATACAACTTTGGTTCTGACTCTAGCTTAGTTTGTACCTACTACACAGAATTATAGACCATTATTGAGCACTTACTATTTGCTGAACTCAGTTAACTCAGGGAACTATAGATAAGTAAACCCGTAGTTACAATATATTGTAGCCAAGACTTAGGTAGGAGGATCAGTTAAGAAAATATATGAGAAATTTCCATTCAAAAAGTATGAACTACGAAGTGAAATGTATTTCTGTTGTTTTTTCTTCTCTACTTCTAGTACAAAACTCTTAAAGTTTTGTCAAATGTGAGTGGCAGCAAAATAGCTGTATGATAGGCTTTCTTCCCTAAATATAAAAAAGTGTTGTAAGAACTCTGGAATTTCTGCATATATAGGAAGCCACATAAATACCTGTGACCACAAAGCATTTCTTTCCTCATCTTTAAAGCAGGGATGACACCTGTCCTGCCTGCTCTCCAGGACTATGGTACAAGATCAGTGGAGAATACACATGCAGGGTCTCTGTTAAATGCCTTACAAATCTCAGTTATCAGCAACAGAATTATTATAAATAAATAATAAAAAAAAAGTTATGAAGACACTAATTTTTTTATGACCTATGTATGCATCTCAAGTCTTGGTGTCTTCATTTGAACATTAGTTTGGGCAACTTAATGAGAATAAATACTTTATCTCAGTTTATTATTTTGTGGGGTAACTTTTATAAGCAGAATTCTATAATCACGCTGAAAACATTAATGATTACAGATACCTCACTTTCATACTGAAAAACAACCATGCGAGGAAAAAAAAGCAGTTACTTACGCTCTGTTTTTAACTGTCCAAGGATGGAATTTTCTCCTCTGCACATGGTTCTGAAAATATGGAAAGAAATAATTATCTCTCTAGGTTTAATCCTGAGACAAGTAAAAACAGAACAAGTACTTCTATGAGAAGCTGTTACACATATTTTTCAAAGTTAAAAAAATTATATAAATATCACTTTTGTAATGTTACTGATGGGAGAAGATAGTTGTTTTGAGATGGGTAAACGGAAAAGTTATAAAATCGATGTTAGATTTCAGAAAGAGAAGCTATTAGAAAAAAAGATAGGTTATGAATGAACTTTCCCTCTTACAAAATTTGGTGACAGCAAAGATAAATTTAGAATGTGTCAATAGATAAGAATACTTTCAGAATCACACTGCTTCCAGAGGTAAAAAGGGCAAATACTTAACAGAATAGTTTAGGAATTAAACTATTATAATGGGCTGTCTCTGTAAAGTCAGTAAAACCCCTTAAAAGTGAAAAATACAGCCTGAGCTCACTCTGCTAATGATTTTGTTTCTTAAGACTTTGATAATAGTTAATGAATTATAAAGACTGACAAAACCAAAAATTCTATATTCTATCTGCTTGCTCTATAAAAGTAATCAAAAATACATTTATGCCTGGGAAATGCTGATATTATTAAAGATGATGCCAGCAAATAGAGATGTTTTTGCATAATAAAAGGTTATAGTTTTGATTGCTGAACAAAAGCCAAACATGTTATTTCATTCAGTTGGTTCAAACTCAAGAAAATAGTCATAGAAAATAATTACAATTGACAATATTCCAAAATTAATATTAGAATGGCAAATGAAGTGGATACAATTCAATTAAACATCATGTCAGTGCCTTAAATACTTGGAAAGCTTTTTTTGTCATGTTATAAATCAGATAACATTAGAATTGGGCAAATCTTTGACCAAAGTACAGTTAAAGTTCTCTCATACCGTAACTAGGCAAAATTATCCTAGAGGAAACAACAACAAAAAAAACCCACTTTACTTGAAACCCTGGCAGATAGATGAATATAAACTTGAAAAGTTGGTGAGAAATAAGAGGATTAAAATAAAAAACTCCACCACAATGATGCACTCAGACTGTGCACAGATTCTGCAGGGGCTATTTTTGGCAAGGGGTCTCAAGCAGGAGGGCATCTAAGCTGTCACCCCCAATTTGACCAAGGCCTGAACCCTTATCTGCTTTGCACACCTAGTGTTTTTTGTATGGTCTCATTTTTCCTCCCTCACCTTTCAAAAGGATGTGATTAGAAAGGTGAGAAACTATAAGTCATTCAGAAAAGCAAGAGATATTACAGGAAACATCCAGGTTCTAGTCTTTGCTCTGCCTTACTGAGAGCATGTTACTGAATTGGGCTCTCTTGTATCTCAGGAACCAGAGCTTCTAACTGGGGGCTGGATTCATGCCCAGGCCTTGCCCACTCACCTCTTTGCTTCTGTTCCCCTTCCAGTGCCTTTCTGTGCCTTTCCACGCTGCTACTCTACCCCCGCTGCCCTGCTGGTACCCCCCAGCCCTCTTCACAGTGCTCCATTGGCCACATCTAAAGCCTCAGGGGAACCCCAGTGTGCTTTTTTGCATTGAATATGAGAACTCGGCTTCTTAAAATATCAAGCACAGAATTTTCTCTAAAATCTTAAGAAAGATGTGGTAGTGAAGACAGAATGAAAATGCCAAGAGACAGGAAAGACTCCTCATGCTTCATTTACTAACAGAGGCTATCATTATCAACCTTGTAGGAGACTTGCTGTCTAAACCATCCTAACCTAACAGGTGCAAATCATACCATTTTAGGCATTTAATTTTTTTCTTTATTTATTGCAAAGAATCTGTAAAGCTCAGTAACTATTTAACCGCTTAAAAATAATTTAAAATCAACATTATATTAAATATATACATACAGACAATGAACATAAAGACAGACTACTATTTTAGTTCTTTTATATTTTGTTTTTACCATGTGTACTAGGCCCACCATTTTATAATTTTAGGCATTTTTTGAATTTTATCAACTAGGAAACAGGACAAGATTTGAGAGTAAAATAAAAAGTGTTCATTTGTTCAACACTCCAGTGAACGGATGTGAAGAAACATAGCCGTTCCCGTCACCTGCTTATATGCATGATTGATTGAAAGCTCAAAACAGACAATTTAGAGTTTTGGTACCTGTAGTTGAAGTGCATTATTGCCTGCAGAGCATTTCCTCCACCGGTTGAAATGTCCCCTTCAAACCCTGGCAGAAGTGGTATCACAACATACACACGATATTTCTGGCTTTCCCTGAAAAATTCAGATGCAGAGAAACTCACCAAAAAAAGATAAAGCATTAGTTTAAAATGACAGCCAAGCAGTTCACACGGTTTTAGAGCTTGAGCGAATGGCTTCCTGCAATACATTCTATCACATTTCAGGGCTTGGGACAGGAGGAGGGAGCTGTTGGGTTGGAGGCCAGAGCTGTTATCCAGACTATTAATTCATAGCCTGAACAATAAGCTGACAGTAAAGTAGGAACTTTACCCATTAACTTTCTACGGCATAATCCTTTGTAGGACAAAACTCAGTGTAAGAAAGCCTTACTTGGATCTCATGGAAAGGAGAAGGAGATTATAACAAAGTTTTTAAAAAAGATGGTATCATAATAGTTTTATGTGTAACAAGTTATATCCACGGTACCAAAATAGGTCTGGCAAACAGTGTGCATTCAGTTAGTAATTGCTGAGTAAATGAGTTCCCACGGCCTAGACTCATAGGCAAAAGGACATACTGAATCCAGTATATTTTCCAATACAGAAGTTGTTATGTATTTAGAAACTCTGAGGTTTCAGCTGTAAAATATTACCGTTGGCACTTTAAGAATTCTGAATGACCAATGTTTATTTTTAAATCCCTTGCACATATAACTAGTATTTCATGGCCCACTCTCCCAACTGATTAATGACAATCTTTGAAGGAAAAGGAATTCTACCTAATGATGTAACAACAGGAGAAGACAGTATAGCTCCCCACAGTGACCTGCATTCAGAAATTTGAAGAATTATGTTCAAATAGGTGCCAGTTATTTGGAGTCAGAAACATTAAAGCCTTTGTCTCCATTTATAAGTTATACAAGAAGAAGAAAAAGCCTGGAAATGAATGTGCTATCCACTGTGGTTAGCGCATCTTGCCGGTGTATCTGAGAGGTGTACTCACACAAAGATGTTGCTACCAGTTCATTTTTAAGTCTGAGCCTACTTAAACTTTTCATAATACTTAGTTTTTAAAGCTCGTTTTCTCCCAAACAGCTAAATTTTTTTTTCATGTGAATATTATTCCTACTCTTGGAGGGATCAGATTTTTATGACTGATGTCTCTGAATGTCAATGTACATACAACAGTATGTGGAAAACGAAGTTCAGGGCAGAAGCGCCTGCCAAAGGAATGGAAAGCCGGAGGACTGTGAGCTTGGCTGCAGCGCTAAGAAACAAGGAATTTTCAGCAGGTCGTTGTAATGACGTGGATTAATCACTAGATGGCAAACATAGTTTGAGTTGGAAAGAAAACATTAAAAACATGTAAACTCTTAAAGGTTGCTGCTTGATAGGGTAAAAGGCTAACATCTCTAAATGGTAAATAAGATAGTGGAAAAGAACAGAAAGAATACCTAAGCTATTTCCCCACAGCCAGGATTTAAAAGCCCGGACACTTCCAAATGGACAGCATTTGGCCTCTACTCCCTTTCCAGATCACCTTACGGAGTGATCCTCACCTCTGCACACACCAGCGTCAAGAGACTACCACTGCCCTTTGTCCCGAGGGTCGCCTCCAGACCAATGCAGCTTGGCTCACCAGCTCTCTGAGCCTCGAATGAATCCTGCGTCTTCCAGGTCACCTTCAAGGTACTTCCTGTGTCCAGCCATCCTGGATCTTCCAGTCAGGCTTGGTTTACTCCCATCTCTGCACTCACAGCTCATGGCCAGAATGTCCATTTGGCACTCTTTCTGCTTTACCTCTGTCTGCTGCCTAGTCTATGTGATAAGCTCCTTTGAAACACAGGCCATCTGTCCACACAGCTTTCTGTTTTTAGCAGGGCCCAACAGAGGACCCTTGCATACACCACGCACTAGGTACTATTTGTTTTGGGAATATGCGGTCAGGTTGGAAGAATGTTTCTGGGAAAATCGGTGGTGGAGAAGAGGTTAAGCTGTACAGGACTTTTTTCTTCAAGTTACATTTTATTTGAATTTTTTATCGTGGTAAAATATACAATATAAAACTTGCCATTTTATCCATTTTTTAAGTGTACAGTTCAGTGGCATTCATTACATTCACAATGTTGTGCAATCATCACAACTATAATATCTACTCCTAAAACTTTTTTGGCATCCCAAACCGAAGTTCTGTAATTGTTAAGTGATAACTACCCCATCCCCCTTCCCCACAGCTCCTGGTAACTGCTAATCTACTTTCTGTCTCCATGAATTTACCTATTCTAGATTTTGCATGTTAAGTGGACTCATACGATACTTGTGCTTTTGTGTCTGACTTATTTCACTCAGCATAACATCCTCAAGGTTCATCGATGGTGTAGCACGTGTCAGAATTCCCTCTTTTTTATGACTGAAATACAGGGTGTGTATATACCACATTCATCTGTTGATGGGCACGTGAGTTGTTTCCACCTTTTGGCTATCACGATAATAATAATAATTACTATTAATATAATATAATATATAATAATCATTATAATATAATAATAATAATGCTGTCAATATCAGTGAATTGTATCTGCTGGACTCTGCTGTTTTCAGTTCTTTTGGGTATATACTCAGGAATGGAATCACTGGGTCATATGGTTATTTTACATTTAGCATTTTGAGGAACTGCCAAATAAATTATTTTTTTTTTATTTCAGCATAATATGGGGGTACAGATGTTTAGGTTATGTGTCTTGCCCTTGCCCCCCCTCCCCCCCTCAGTCCAGGTTTCAAATATGTCCATCCTATTGCGTTGTACCTTTCATATTTAAATTATGTCTCAGTTAATCAATTAGTAGACACTGAGATGAGC
>CAUYSK010037447.1:0-37727 GCA_963575035.1 Avahi laniger
AATAAATAATCATCTGACACTGGTCTGTCAGAGAAAAACAACAAGGCTATGACAAAAGTTTTGACATAACTAAGAGCTAGGTACAAAAAATATAAACTTCCACTAATGTTTAATATTGAAAAAACAAATTTAAAAGAGATAAGTTGGGTGGTAAGGGGAAATAATTGAAGCACTACTATTTTGCAGTAAATTTTAACCCAATTTTTAAAAAATAATCTTATTTGACTGGTGTCTCAGTTCATGTTGCTGTAACAAAGTATTTTAGACTGGCTAATTTATAAATAACAGAAATTTATTTTTCATGGTTCTGGATCCTGAGAGAAGTCCAAGATCAAGGTGCCAGTAGATTCAATGTCAGATAAAGGTTCATTCTCTGCTTCATAGATGGTGCCTCTTGCTGCATCCTTACATGGTAAAAAGGAGGAAGAACTTCCTTCCATATCTTTTGTAAGGTCACTAATCCTATTTAGGAGAGCTTCATCCTAAAGACTGAATCACCTCCTGAAGGCCATACCTCTTATTGACACCAGATTGGAGATCATTTTCACAGGTGAATTTGGGCTGGGGACAGGGATATATTCAGATCATAGGAACTAAAATTAAAATTCTTCAAGGGTGTGACTAGAAATTGAATATATATATGTCTGGCATGGAAGTCATGCTTTTCCTATTATACCATAATGTCAAATGTTAGAATTAAAAGATAGAGACCCTAAGCAGCTTTTCCAAATTTACTAAAATATACTTTCAGAGATAGCAAATTAAATTTATTTTCTGCTGTGGTATGAATGTTTATATCTCCCCCACACACGTACCAATTGTTGGTATTCACTCAAAATTAATGTGGTGGCATTAAGAAATAGTGCCTTTGGAAGGTGATTAGGTCATGAGGGCTTTGCCTTCATAAATGAGATTAATGACTTTCTACAAGAAGACCGAGGGAGTTTGTGTGTCCCTTTATCATGTGTGGACCCAGTGGAAGGTGCCATCTTTCATGTAGACAGCAAGTCTTCACCAAACACTGAATCTGCTTGACACATTGATCTTGGACTTTCTAGCCTTCAGAATTGTTAGCAATAAATTTCTGTTGCTTAGAAATTACCCAGTCTAAAGTATTTTGTTACTTTTCTGGGGGTCCCTGAGATTGAAAATATTTTCACAAAAATACCATAATGTTATTTTCCCTTTTACTGTGTTGATATTTGCACAGAAGGTCCCAAAGCAATGGTGGGTTAAAG
Organism: Avahi laniger; assembly: GCA_963575035.1. Classification (NCBI taxonomy): domain Eukaryota; kingdom Metazoa; phylum Chordata; class Mammalia; order Primates; family Indriidae; genus Avahi; species Avahi laniger. The sequence goes on from CAUYSK010037447.1 coordinate 1,239, forward strand.
TCATGGCTCCTTAGCATGGATCGAGATAGTGCACTAAACTAATAGTCACTGTATAAACTTGTAAGAAAAAGAAAATCCAGTTTCTCCTAAGAATGCCTAGATGAAGTAGTAAATGTCATTAATCTTATTAAATCTTCTTCAATTACATCTTTTGTTTTTCTTTTTGAGACAGGGTCTCGCTCTGTTGGACAGGCTGTAGTGCATTGGCATCATCATAGCTCACTATAGTCTCAAATTCCTGGGCTCAAGAGATCCTCGTGCTTCAGCCTCCTGAGTAGCTATGACTACAGGTGTACATCACCACACCTGGATATTTCTTTCTTTTTCTCTTTATTTCTTTCTTTCTTTTTTTTTTTTTTTTTTTTTTTTTAGATTTATAATCTGGGTTTGTTGATCCGAGTGGTTTTAAACTCCTGGCCTCAAGTAATCCTCCTGCCTTGGCCTCCCAAAGTGCCAGAATTAGAGATGCAAGCCACCACACCCAGCAGATTTTTTATTATTCTGAGTGACAAAATAAGAAATATACTTAATGTATTTTTTCTGTACAAGTATAGTGTTTTTTTTGAGAAAAAGTACCTGTATAATTGTCTGAGTTATTTGGTGAAATGTTGTCATGGAAGTTTTATCATGGAACACTATTTTTTATTTGAAAGAGCAACTGAGAAGGACTCTATAACTATTCAGCCTTGAGCATTTGGTAGGCAGTATCTTGAGAATGAACAAAGCAAACCTGTTAGTCAAGAAAAAAAATAATAGTATTTGTTGCTGATGTTACATTAAAATTTCAGGTGAAAATTGGAATTTGGGAAACTTATAATTTATCCTTTGAGATTAACAGATTCTGAACAATGATGAGATTACTGCTGCTATTAGTGAATAGCATTTTTTTCCTATACCTTATCATGAAATGCTTCAACATTTAGATTTGCATACCCATATACACGAATATTTTCCAAAATGCCAAAACATAGTTTACAAATCATACTTGGGTAAAATAAAATCCATTCAAAGTGCTCAATAGAACCATAAATTTCAACATAAGTACAAAAATTTATTAATACGGTTTCAGATTCCACATTGCAACCTACCTTTAATAAATTACCATTTGTTGAGTGTGGTGTGATATCAAAAAAGTATGTCCACTATTTTCAGAAAAGACAATTAAACAAGTCTCCTTTATCCAATTATATACCTTTGTGAAATTGGATTTTCTTCACATACTTCAATAAAAAAATAGATTCCAACAGATTGAATACAGAAGGAGATAGTATAAGAATCCAATCATCTTCTATTCATCCAGATTTTAATGGAATTGCCAAAGAATGCCATTTTTCTCACTAATAATTTTTGAAAAATATTATTTTTCATTTAAGTGTGTTACTTATGTTACCATCTAGTGGATTTATTTTTATTTAACATCTAGTGTGTTTATTTTTATTTAAAAATTTATTTAAAAATAAAAATATTGAAAACATATTTTCCATTTCAGTTTTAATTTCTATATGGTAAATATTAATAAATATCAACTGTATAAAGAAAAGTTCTTCAGGTCCTTAAAAAATTTTAAGAGTGTAAAGGAGTACTAAGAGCAAAAGTTTAAGAACTACAGCCATAAATTGTTTAAAACAAGGACAAATTCATTAAAAAAAGAAGAACTGAAGAGTAAAAAATATTTTGCAAAAGGGTTTGATTAATTAACTTTATAATGATACTGTTAGCTAAAACAAACTGGTTTGAGGTACAAATGAAAGCAAACCTAAGAAGCTGTGTAGACTCAAGGTCAATGTACATGATGAAGTAACTCAAGAACAAACACTTGGGGTTTGATGGAATTTATTCACTGACCCTGAACTATCAACATAGATACTAATGTTGCATACCTCTTTTAAGTATGCCCTGCTATATGGGAATATATTTGGGATGCTCTAAATGCACAGAAAAATATGCATATACTATTTTAGATAGATCTAATACATTGATATAAGGAAAAAGTAATTTTACATTTCAGAATGAAGCTTGTCTTAATGATTCACATTAGCATCAATAATGTGGTACTTCCAATTGAATCTTATTAGTACCTAGTTTTGAGCTTGAGTCCCCAAAATCTCAAATTGCCTCCTTTATGCCTTAGAGGACTGACCTAATAAAAATGTGATCACCACACAAGTAGAAATTTATTACTTTACCAGTGACTCTTTATGTGAACACATAGCACAGGAGAATCTAATTTGTGATTTAGGGAAGGAAATTAATCAACTTAGAAACAAGACTAAGAAAAATTTACTATTAATATTAAAAGTAAAATACTGCAACATTTGGGTTTGCCAATCTGTTTGAGAGAAAGTTATTTATAATTTTCCTCAAGCTAAACCATGAACCTTTAAATAGATTCTAATTTACATCAGAGTGCATTTAAAAGTAAATTTTATAAATTCTACGCTTGTGAGAAATATAGGGCAACATGAATAAACTTGGAAACAAATTTACATAATATATTTTGAATATCTCTCTCCCTGCTCCCCCCTTCTCCATTAGACAAAAATTACCTAGCTGAGTGACAGAAGCTATCTCTTAAATAAAAATTTACAATATAATGAAATTTTGAAAAATATATAAAACTATGCTAAAATATGAAATATTAAATAAGAATTTATTTGAACACTTTTAAAAATAATATTTTGTATATAGTAAAAAATAAAGTAAACATGTAAAAATCATATATCCTTAATCTATTTTTTATGTTAAGCACTTAGAAAATAAGCTTGATCTTATTTATCCTGGTTATGATACCATAAATTATGATATGAATTCTTGATTATATTTTTAAAATATAGCCTGGTACATTTAACTTTTCAATGCACTATTTTGTATTTTGTAACATTAGATCTATGATTCTATTTTCTTTAATCATATCAAAGATTTATTCATTTATTATAAATAATTCAATATAAACCCATTCCCACCCTCTATTTTTGTTTATGTCCTTACTTTATACAAATATCTTCCCCAGCATTTAGCTATTTGAAGTATTTTGTACATAGTTATATTTAAGGAAAAGCAATAAATGGTGGTCTGCTATAAGGAACATTTTAAAGTTTCAATTTCAAACACATCAATGAATCAGTTCTTATTAACAAAATATAAAACAACTTGTCTCTGATTTTAAAATATTTACACACAGAAATTATCTAACTGCTGTATTTTTATAGAAATACATGACCACTAATTAAAATGATCAATATAAATTCTATTATATACTCTATTTAATTTCCTAATAATTAATAAGAAAAATAAAGACTTATGTGTTACTTTGCATCTAGCAATTCTTCTCACACTTCTCTTTCTGATGATGTCTTGGTCTTATTCTAACCTTTGCCACCACTCCTTGTTTTCTTTCAGTGCACACATAAAATTATCAACAAATTATATCATTTTTTCTTTAAAATCAAATTCATGTTTATATGTTCCTTTTCTAACTTACCGTCACCAAGCTGAGATGATGATATTTTATTCTCAGACTCGTGATTTATTCCTAGATCATATCTATGAATATTTTTTCCATTTCAATTTGTATAAATGTATTAGAATTAACATTTAAAAGGTATTTTTCTTTTTAGATTCTGTTAGTATTATAGCTCCTAATGACCTAGTAAATAATAAAGTCTGAGTACCTTAACTTGTCATTTGTAGGTCACCCTAATCCAAAACATTCGAAAGTGTTACATTTCACTCACTCCAATGCAAACCTGCTTTAGCCAAGGTTTTCATTTTCACCTCCAAATATCATGTATGTTCTTGCTTCATGCTTTTGCTCATGTGTACTTTTCCTCCAGTGAAAGATTTTTCCCTTCCATTTTCAATCTCAAGCTACAAATCCTTTATAAAGATGTTCATGATTATTTCTGGGTAAAGTTATGATTTCTTTCTTTCTAAATTCTTTATGCTCTTTTGTGTTTTAATTATCTATACAGATGTTTTATACATTAAGAATATTTGAATTCTTAATGGTCAGTTCCAAAACTTTATTTTTGAATCCTACTTTTGATGTTTAGATATCATTAATGTCACTAATTGTCTACATCTACCTGCTTCCAAGCCATTCGATAGTGCCCTTCCACGTTGGCTCTGATCCTGGATGTGTGACTTGCTTTGACCAATGGGGCAATAGCCAATAGAGTGGCTTGAGCATACCAAACTGCTTCCACCTCTGTCAAAACATGCTTGTCTATCTTGCTGAAATGATCAGAGAGCAAGCCAACTAACTCTACCCTTCACCTGGCTTACTTCCAGATGCATCAGCTTCCAACTAGCAAGCCAGTGTTCCCCCAGCCCGGTTAAGTTAGTAAGCCCTGCCAAGACCAGAATGACAGTGCAGTGTAAATTATTAATCTACAATCTTAAAAGCCAAATAAATGCTTATTGTTTTGAGAGACTGAGTGTTGACACAGTTTGTTACACAGAGTTATTATGCCATTAGAAAACTGATACACTATCCCTGGAATCCAAACACAGCAGTCTCACAATACTTTGCGCATGTTCCAAATTTAGTGAGGACTGAATGAATATGTATTCCAGATTATGCTTAATGATGACTCCAACACTGTCACAAACAAGGTTAAAATAAGAAGCAAGGGAAACTGACCTCTGTAATCCATAATATGCCAAGGTAGTTGTTCTGTAATTTCATGTTTGGTCTCATTTACTCCTTGCCGCAAATTTCTGAGGTAATCATTAATAAGTCCACTGTGCTTAGTAACATAAGATAATGGAAGTGAGACTTAGAGAGATAATGTAATTCATCTAGACGGTATGAAGAGTTTAAACAGAGATTAAATAATCATCTAACAATCCAATAGAAAAGTTTATATGTATTATATGAGAATTACAACACAAGCGCTTTCAAGGAAGGGGATATTAAATGAATAAATTCATAACAATTTTTAAAAATAATTTTCAGATGCTTTGTACTGACATTTTTATGACTCTTTGCAAGGGAAGAAAGACTATTTGTAAATGCTTTTTATACCTTTATCTCCTTTACTTTGCCTCTCACATTCTCCCAAAATTTTTTCCATTATTCAACAATTTGTTTTTACCAAATTTTTACATTATGTCCAGCACAGTACTTGGTACTAGATATATGGTTGTGGACAAAACAGACACTGATCCATACAGGCTTGTGAGCCAATACTGCACATCTCTTCAGGGATGTTAGTAGCTTGAATTCAGCCATGTGGACGTATTTATATCAGAGAAATTAGCAAACACTATGAATTTTCTTTCTTTCCTTCTTGCTTTCCTTTCTTTCTCTCTTTTTTGGGGGGGAGGTGGGGAGGAGCTAGTTGTTAAATATTTACCAATATATATTTAGTAGCCTTTGTCCCATATAAGAAAAGAAATTTGTACTTATATTACATTTAGAAGGCCACACAAAATGAATGTAAAGAAATAAATTAATACTGTATAATGTAAAAGACTTCATATGAGAAAAAAGGAAGCAAAAATCAATATGCAAAAGTCACAAATAATACATAAGAAAACACCTATAATACAAGGAAACAGAACATAAATTCAGAAATGTGAAAATATAAAGCAGACAAATCAGATATCTAGGAAAATAACAAACTAACATACGTTAAAACATAAAGTAACATTAGAAATGAAGACAGTTACTTAATATTGATAAAAGGAAGAACTCACTATAAACATAAAATAATTCTGAAATTTTGTGCACATAAGTCTCATAAAATATAAAGCAAAACCAAAACTCACAAAAATTATCACAGAAAAAATTTAAAGTCATGATTATGATATGAAATTTTAATATAAAATTTTCATTTACTTACATACAAATAAAGCTAAAATTAATGCATAAAAATTTTAAAAATGAACACACACTAACAGAATATGAAAACCCAGTTCAAAAGAATAAAAGAATATACCTTTATTCAAGCCCAAATGAATTGCTTATAAAAAGTAATTACATGACATATCAGATCAAGAAGAGAGATTTCACAAATAAAAGGTATTAATAGTGAAAATAGTTCATAGTTGGAGAAATCCAATTTGTAAGAACACTGTGAAGCACTTTCTATCAGTAAATTTTTTTTGAAACAACAGATATATAATATTTATTTTCTTTTATTTTCTTTTTTTTTTATTCAGTATATTATGGGGGTACAGATGATGAGGTTACGTATGATGCCCTTGCCCCCCCAAGTCCAAGCTTCAAGTTTGTCCATTCCCCGGGAGGTGTGCACAAAAAATAGTTATATTTGAGGAAGCTATTATTTACTAAAATTAGTTAATATAATTTTTGAATGTTAAGTCAGTAGTTTACTACCTTTGCATATTAACTTAACAAGCACATTTTTTACGAGCTCTGCCAAACTTTCAAATTGTAGACAGTGCCAAATTTAAATAATTTTTTTCTTATGACAGAGATCCAAATTGCTTCCCAATTTATTTTATAAAACTAGTATATATTTGATACAAAATCAGTGAATGACACTATTTAAAAAATAAATTTAAAACATGAATTCATAAATATAGATACAAAACTCTTATGTAAATATTAGCAAACAGAATCCACTCTATATTAATAAAGAAATAACATGACATGACCAATTTTGGTTTATACTAGAAATATAACACAGTATATAATTTGAAAATCTATTAGTAAAATCCATTATATTAACAATTTAAAACATATATAATCATCTCAGAACATGGAGAAAATATATTTGAAATAATTTAAAATATATTTATAACTCATTACAAACTATGAGTAAAAAGGACTTCCTTAACGTGACAGAAGAAATTAGTCAACAAATTCAGACTGTATACTGAGAGCAAAATATAGGAATTTTCTTTGTAGTCAAGAAGAAAAAGCTTCTATTCAATGATATACCATAATTCCTAGAAAATTCAGCAAAATAAGGAAAATATAAAAAATGTGAAATAATTGGAAAGAATGGAAGAAAACTATCAGCATTCATAATAATGGTTGTTTTCACAGAAATATGAAAGAGAAAAGAAAGTTAGAAAACTAATGCGAGTTCAACAATATCAGTGGATATAATAACAATACACAAAAATACATTTAATTCCTTTGCACCAAAAACCATTTTTTAAAATATATCTTTCTAAATAGAAACACATGTTGTCATGGTAGCCAATAATACATGCAATAGTCCCAGGAATGTTTACAAGTCTTTTATGGAGAAAATTATAAAAATTTATCACAAATCATGAAAGACTTTAACAGAGAAATATTCTATGATCAAGTGAGCAAAAATACATTATAGAAGGTATCAATTCATTATGATTACATTGAAATTTCTGAAAAGCTGATTCTACAATATATGCAGAAGATCTATGGCCTAAAAATAGCCAATATAACTTTGAAAAAGCATAAGAAAATGCATAAAAGAAGGAAGGACAGTGAAGAAACCGCCCTACCAGATATCAAGTCTTATTATAAAACCATACAATAGTAGGAATAGCTAATATTATTGAGGGCTTACTAAATTCAAGGCATTATTTAAAGAAATTGTATGTATTAACTCATTTATATTGAAAGTAACTCAATGAGAAGAAAAATCAGAGGCAAAGGGTGGTGCCCAAGGTTACACATTAAATAGAAGAACCAGGAATAAATATAGTCAGTCTAGCTCTCACTCTTCTATGCTGTATTTTCTTGTGTCCTTATTAACTCAGTGTGGTTTTGGTGTGAGAAGTGACAAATCAATTGGTAAAATAGAATAAGGACCTCAGAACCACATGTACTTATGCACGGTGGAAGGAAGTGGTTAATAGCTCTGAGATCCATCGCTAAATTTATGAGAGAGACGCTCCCAATAAAGAAAAAAAGAAGGTGATTTGATCAAACTTTCTTATGAACATCCTAATGAAAGATCTTCTGGCAAACGTATTAGTAATATTAGCTAATGGGAAAGAATATGCTACTTCTTGTTCCATGTTGTCTTATGGATAACTAATTAGAATCTATAGATTTTGGAGCTATAGATTCCTAGGAACTGGAACTATAAAAGTATAAAATGCGGTTGTTTTATAACTAATACAGCTCTTACCTTTGAAGTGATGGGACTTCAAAACATCCTGAGAAACATTACATAATTATCAGAGCTAGAGTGCATCCTATCTATCAATAGCTTATTTTACTTGGGCTTCCCAATTGTTGGTGCCCTTAAAATTATTGGTAAAGTGTGATGCTGGGTCAGACCTATGTCTGTGTGACTCTGATTTGACTCTCTGATCTTCTCTTTGCCCACATGGAAATTTCACAAATGAAAGACTTAGTGTTACGGATTAATGGAAAAATAATGAGCTAGTGAATAATAGTTACTTATCTATGTGGACTACATAAATTTGGAAACTTGTTTCAAGCCACAGACAAAAATACATTCCATGTGAATTATAAGACATAAGTGTGAAGTTAAGCTTTTATACTTTGTGCAAAGAATAGAATATCTTGATAACCTCAGGGTAGGAAGAAATTCTTAAGATTTAAACAGTATAAACCATTAAAAATATGATGAATCTGATTTCTTTGAAATTGAAACATCTTAGTAATAAAATCATATACAAATAAGCCAAAAATTAGGGACAAAAAAATCATAATGCATATAAATCAGTATCTGAATTTATAAAGAACTCAGATAATTTAAATAATATAGACATCCTAATGGAAAGGGTGCATAAAATACACAAATTAGCAATGAAAAGGAGATGAACTCTAAAATGAACAAATGAATAAACAAATATTATGAAATAGCCTAACAACAATTAGGTAAATATATGTCAAAATCACAACAAAAATACTATTTTCAGTATTTCAGGTTGGTAAAATTTTAAATCTGACAATACTATGTTGATAAATATGTGAAATGACAGAAAACTTTATGCACTGTTGGTTTGCAAATGTAAATTGATTTTAAGAACAACCTTGGAAAGTAATTTAGAAATAGCTAGTAAAGTTCAAAATTTATGTACTGTAGGTATCAGCAATTACTAGATATAAATACCAGAGAAACTCCTGTATACAAAGAGACATATAAGAATGTACTTTGGGTCATTGCATTTAATATTAAAATGTGCTAACACCTTAAATGTCTAGAAGCAGAAAAAAATGGATTGATAAACTGTGGAATATTTATACAATGGAATGCAATATGGCAAATGAAAACAGGTGACTAATGTTACATATACTAACAAGATTTAATCTCAAAATTTTTTTGCTAATTATAGAAAAGCATGAAATACACTGAATTTTACCATTATAATTAAGTGTACATTTTAGGCATATAAATATGTTGTAAAACTATAAAATCTTAATGTAATTTATAAATATCAATTTCAGAATTTAGGTTATATCTGAGGATAGTAGCAGGTGAATAGATTTGAGGAAAGTTTTACAGAAAACTCTCACTTTGCTGATAATATTTTGTGTTTAATCTGTATGTGTGGTATTTAAGGGATTTCTTCTCTTATTTTCCATACTTTTATATGGGTTAAATGTTTAATAATAATAACACACAAAGAAAAAGAAGACACTATTAAACTTTGTTGACACTGAAGCTGTTGGGTGCAGGGAAGAAGTACTCTAGGGTTTTAACGACCAAGAAGTTGTAGTTGAGCAGTATTCCATGGTATACATACACCACATTTTATTACTCCAACTAGCACCTCTTATATTATCCTGGATAGAGCTTGAGCCCACCCATCGAAGTGAGGTATCCCAAGAATGGAAAAACAAGCACCACATGCACTCACCATCAGATTGTTATTAACTGATCAACACTAAGGTGCTCACGTGGAAGTAATATTCATTGGATGCCAGTCTGGTGGGAGGTGGTTGGAGAGGGTGGGTAAACTCACAACTAACGGATGCAGAGTGCACTGTACGGAGGAAGGGCATGCCTGTAGCCCTGGCTTGGGAGAGGCAAAGGCATTATATGCAACCAAAATCTTGGTACCCCCATAATATTCTGAAATAAAAAAAAAGAAGTTGTGCAAGTGGCGACCTTGGCACTCGAAAGGCGGAACCCTCAGGAAAGAATAAAGAATGAATGAAATAAATATCTTCCCCAGACAATAAAGACACAACCAGAGAGCTCCTCTTTTCCTAAGATCTGTATTTTTTTTTTAAATAAAGCTTTTGTTTCCAGAGAACAAAACTCTGTCCCAGTCCCGCATTTTAGAGAAATTCAGCATTTGGAATCTGAAATTTGGCAGCTTCCTGGCAAAGAAACACTGGTGGAAGCCCCGCAACTCATTTGGGATGCACAGAATTCATGGATAATGTAAAACTGCCCAGTGTCTACACAGGCGGTACTGACCATGAGTGCAAAATCCAAATTCTGAAGCACATGAGAAAACAACCGCTACAGATAGCCAACATACATGCGAAAAATGTCTGAACAGGTACTTCAAAAATTATTTCATCAAAATAATGGAAACAATATTTAAGAAATTGCACAGAATTAAAAACAACAACAAAAAAGAGATGAAAACGAAAAACATGATAAAAAAAAAACTAAGAGAGGGCTACATTTAATTTTGATCCTTTCTGTATTCCTAAGGTTTATAACAATACCTGGCACAAAGTTGTATTTCAATAAACAGTGAAGAAATGAATAGAGAAATGAATAAATCAGCTCATATGTATTTATTTCAAAAGAGATGTCTGTGCTGAAAATAGAGAAGTGGAATTCGCTAGACCACAAATGATATTTAAAATGCTAACACAGTCAGAGTAAAGAACAAAAAACATACAAAGATTGAGATGAGAAGTTGGGACAAAAACCAGATCAATGCTTTTATTATGGATTTCACTTTCCGGAAAATAATAATGAGAAATTACATGGCACACTGTCTCTGTTCAAGAACCACCCGTTTCACTCCACTCCCTACCAGCCCCATGAACACACACTTTTACAGCAGGAGAAGGTCCAGTGATTCATCTGCCGTGATCAATACTGTGGCACATCCTGCTGTTCCCATGCTGTGTTATACTAATGCAAAGCCAACTCCCCTTATCACTCCAGGGGCCTCTAATTTCACCAGCGGTATGGCTGGTTCTTCCCTAACCATACAGCTTAAAGACATGGAAGTCAATTGCTGGAGTACCTCTCTGGTCTGACACACAGGTCTGCCAGATTACTGCGAGCTCTGCAAGAGAGTGACAGGCAATAGGAACCGTCTGCATGAGTTATCCCTAGAGAATGTTGTTCCACAAGGTTAGACGTGAGCACTCTCTGAGCATTTGCTCTTGTTGACACAGCAGGTAAAATATTCTACCAACATAGTTGAAATTTTGAAGGAACACTACAAAAGATGGCCTTGATGGTCTATATTTTATATGAATTAATCTCTATGCAAATAAGGAACTTTTTTTTTTTAGGAATTCTGAAAGAATGAAAGGGGAAAGGTCAAACATCTCTTTTTTCCTCTCTCTCTCTCTCTCCCTTCCTTTCTTTTTTCCTTCTTTTTTCCCCACCCTCTTGTTTCTGTTTCCCTCTTGCTTTCTCTCCCAAATGCACACACACACACACACACACACACACACACACACACACACACAGAGTTCCAATCATAAAATACTACTGAATATGGACTATGAGCAAGACATTCTGCAAAGAAACCCATATTATTTATTTATTTATATGGTATAGATGAAAATGCAATGATGATTCAAATGTACACTCTGCCCTCAAGGAGCTTAGAGTGTACTAAAAATGATTTTAATTCATATAAATAATTCTAGTTAGAATATAGTCCAATTTAGAATGTTCCATGACATATATATGCATTATTAACATTTACTAAATATTTATTATTTACCAGACACTGGTTCCAAGTATTTTAATATTAATATATATTGTTTCACTTAATTTTTACCTCAATTATGTAAGTTAGAGACAAACTATTATTATTGTTATTTTATCAACTGAAGAAAGTGGGACTCAGATGTTTCAGTTGTTTGTTCAAGATTGTATAAATTGCTTACTATAGGGCATATTTAGAAGTTGATTTAAGTAGGATGATGTCGTAGCTTTTGGGTGCATTATACTAACTGACCAAACTTCAAGGATTATGTGATATTTTCGTAGGAGGAAATGACATTGAGTTCAGTTTCAAAGGATGTTTTCTCTTGCCATATATGATATAATCTAAAAGACACCTCTATTTTTATGATGAATCATTTGAAATTTACTCTTTTGCTAATGGGAAATTGCTTTCTTTTTTTTTGTTTGAATTCAAACCAGACATGCATTTGTATACTGGCAATAGCAATCTGATATTCCATCTCTGTCTGCATTATCTCTAACAACGATAGGGATGGTAGAAATAATGTATTCAAAGCCCAAAGTATGACCTTAATAAAGAGGATCTATAATCATGTTTCATAAATAAAAAGTATACCAGAGTATATTTTTCCCTCTTCCTCATGTGTGCTGAAACTTTTGAGGTATTTAGTTATCTATTTCTAAGGCTTTCTTTTAACGGTCAAGTTCCCCACTGGCCAGTTTTAGATTGTGATTTTCTATAGAAAAGAGCTGTGATTATTTAAAACCTTTTTCACACAGTTCTATCCAGCATCATACACATGGAGGCCTCTTCATAACATCATCTGCACTGATAGCAAGGGATGTCAGTTTGCTTTCCATTTCTTTTCAATAACATCGACCACTATATGCATGATACATTGTTCCTTTTTATAACTATTTTTTATACTGAAATAGAATTCTGTGCATTCAAAGCCATACAGAAATCCCAAGCTTCACACAAAATATGTGATTAGGGGCCCAACTGTGCCTCTCCTCGGGTCTAACTTTGAGCCAGGACTGGGAATTATTATGTTATATGTTCATGAAGTATTCAACCTCCTCTGCTCAGAATAATTATTGGCTTCTTCAGTTATAGCTAAAGTTGATGTAGAGAAGACACCCGACAAAAAAAATTACACACAGGTGTCTGAATTTCTCTAGGGAATTTTGAGAGTATCTGCACTGCTGTGTTCCAAAGAGGCTCTATAATGACTGTCTTACTTTACCCTGACAATACCAGAAACAATTACTGCAGTCTGACAGTCTCTATAGAAATATCTCTAGCCATGTTTCAAAAGGGTTTAAGGTCAGTCAGTGACTCCCACATATCTATGCATGGAATTCTATCACTCCAAGTGCTTTGCTTAGAGAATTTGGCTCAAGAGGAATAAAGTTTCTATCTTTTTCTGTCGAGGCAGGAAGTGTTGGCATACTGGTTTGTTCACTGCTAGCAGAGTATCCATGCAAGTGAGCTGCCTTCCTCAGCAACTTCTTCTGAGAGTGTGTGTGTGTGTGTGTGTGTGTGTGTGTGTGTGAGGTTGTGTACACACAAGCACACATGTATGTGTTTCCCCACAGATAATCTCAACGTTCCAGGGTTGCTGCGTGGAGAATCACAATGTGCTAACATCTGGACAGGTGCTCTGATGACCTTTCCAATGCAACACAGATTTCCTTATACAGGGACAATTGCATTCTGGCAGCAGTTAAATCCAGATTCAGTGATGCAACACGGCACAGTTCAGCAGCCATTTATAAATTTTACATACAAATCCATTCACAGCAACAGTTCAAAGAGAGGAGAAAAAAAGAAGTGGGCGTTTTTATTCAAAGCTAGTGTTTCAGTGTCTGTCTAAAAGAATCTATTAAAAGAAAAGAAAATTCTATTTGCCTTGTTCTTGTCCATTCTCTTCCTTTTATAACAAATAGATTTAGTGTTTGTACTTGAGATATTTCTAGCAAACATTCCACTCTAGATAACTTTTTAGTGATTCAAAGGAGAATCTTAGACAAGGTATAATATAGCTTTGTCTGTAACATTTTTTAAAGCTTAATTGAGTCAATGATTTAAATAAAGACAAACTATTAATATGATAATACAAATAGTTTTGGTGAAGCAAAGATAAATGAATCCCTCAAAAACAGGTTGCCACATAAAGTACAGAAGATCTATTTAAATTTGATTTTCAGATAAACAGAAGATTTCAATTTTTAGTATAACAATGTCCCAAATATTGCACGGAGCACACTTTTACTAAAAATCCTTTTATCGTGAATTCAAATTAATGATGTACTTGTACTTTTATTTGATAAATTCGACAAACCTCTATGAAGGCAAGTGAGAGGTGTATACCTCAAAATCTTGCCAATCCGATACCAGTGTCACTATATTTAAACATCTGAAGTTACTCTCCTATTTTTTTCCAGCTCCATAATATAAAATATTTAGAACAAATAAAAGGAGATGCTTCACTCAGCAGGCAGTCACCTTGTGAAATTCACTGTCACCATAGGTCACTGGGCTGAATAATTTTATGACCAATAATAACATTTGTCTGAATGCATGCTGAGAAAAGGTAATCAAATCTCACACTTTAGGGAATAAGTTGCTCATTGCAGAAATTGGGAGGGAATGACTTCCTGCACAATTGGCTAGAGGTATTATGAGGGTTACGGTCATTGTCAGAGAGACTGTCTGCCTCCATGAATCAGTACAGAGGCTGACAAATCCACATATGTGGTCCTGAAAGTGGATGCAAAATTCACTGATAGTAATGAGGATAACTGTGATTACAAAAGTAATGATGTACAGGCTTATTTTAAAAGGGTAACTCATGTATCTATGGGGGAAACGGCTAATTTGAGATTATTTTATATGATACAATCCAAATAAATATATTAATTCATGGAGCCTGTTTTTCCCTTTTGGGCCAGGATTATAAAAGATAGAAAGAGTGGGAACTGTTTACTAGCCTCCCTCTCTTACACAGGACTTCTGCCTTCCTTTAAGCCCCATGGTGTAAATCTCAGTTTTATAGCATCAAGATAGGAAAAGATTATAATCCAATCTTAAATCATATAAAGGAGATGATTTCACAAAATTATGAAAAAGAAAAGTCTGCTTATTCTTTTTAGCTATCAGTACCTATTTTTCTCTTCTTCTTGTGAATCTAGACTTGCCATGCTTTCTCTCTCTCTCTTTTTATTTTTTTGTTCCCAAAAATGCTATGATGAATGAAGTCATTCTGAAGTGAAATCAGCTCCATTAGGTAAAGTCCTGTTGGGGGAGTCCTTGAGAGAAGGGGGAACAGGGGAGAGGCAGCAGTTTACCCAAAGCAATGAATATCTAATGGTAGAATTTCTGGAGCTGTAGGGAAAATTTCTTAGTGTCTATCAAATCATTGCATATGTAAGATCATCTAATTCACTTACTTATAAAGCTGCTACTAAATTTGGAGCCCTCCAACTGTCTGTATTCAGGGATTTGATTAGGTTGCTTAAATCTGAGAGGTGGCATAAATTGTGAGAAAAAAAAATGCAGGAGAAGGAAAAGGAGATGTTCTATCCACTTCTCACATTCTGAAAGGTCACAGATAAGCCAAATTAAGCAAAAATAAATTCTTGACTTTTGATTTTTACTATTGTTGCCAATTAACATTTATCATTGAATTGTAATTCAATATCAATACATCATTCGAATTGCACGGTGATTCTCACAGAGTAAATTATTGAGTTTAAAGAGAAAACAATTTTTAAGGAAAATAGCAATTAGTAGGATAAATATATAAATATTTACTTTGTCCAAGTTCCCAGAGATGAATATAATCCATACAAATAGCTTGAAGTAAAAAAAAGGAAAAACGTTTAAATAAATGGAAGGATCACCTTTAGACACAATTAAGGAATTATTGAATCCATCAAAAATACAATTACTATATAATTTTGCTTAAAAATACATCTAAATTATATATTAATCACTTCAGTTTATGAAAGCAAGGTATTGTGTGTAACTAAGATCTGAAATAAAGTACACAATCAGAGACGGAGTTAGTTATAAAGAAGTAAATAATTTCTAGGATGAAATTTGACCCTTAAATCTGGAGATGTAATTGATTTAATCAAAGAAATTGAAACCATAAAGATCTCGATGAGTAGTTTAACATTGTTATTGTGACAAACGTAAATATTTGGATTAAAAGTAAAAAGTTCACTAATAAATTTTTGTGAGCGCTGTTCCAAATGATAAGATATTTAAATGCAAGTTGGTAATAGCAATACTTTTATTTAATAGCAAAGGTGATTGACGATTTTTATAATAATGTTTCAGCGTTATACTTGTAATGACTGAATCTAATAAAACCAATTAATTTCTCAATTTAGCTTGTCTCTCAGCCATTGAATCTCTCATCCCTGTGTATCTCATTTGCCAATACCTTAAATCTGGAGGAAAAATATTTCTACTGATGGATTTCCATGAAAGTAATCAACTTTTTTATGTGGTAGAGTTTTCTCTTATCTTTCTTCTTTTATAAAAAATCATTTTGAAACAACCCAGATGTTTGGAATCATGCACCCAAAAATACTTAAATTAATTAATGTTTTAGGAACAAAAATAGCATCTTCTCTGTTTGCATGGTAATAATCAATATTGAATTGGAAAAGGATGGATATAATAAGCCAATAAATTTAAGAAAAGAAAACATGTTTTATTGTTATCAAGCTAAATATAATGTGCTCTTTTTAAAGTGTAGGTATCTGTCTAAAAGTTGCTATATTTACATTATTAAGTAAATGCATAGACACTACAATATAGTTTAAATATAGGTTACGTCTAATAGCTTTAGTTTAAAAACCTTTTCCCGTTTTTCTTTTTCTTTTAATTCTCCTTTAGGTTATAAGTTAGAAAAATCTTTTCTTTCATCTTGGTAAAAAAATTGGAGGTAACTTCATTTTTGCTTTCAAAGGCTGTATAATTTTTCACTGAAGAAAACAAGCCTACTTTGGGGAGCATATATTGTGGTCATTAAAGTGCTCCATAGGTAGCTATATTATAAAATATCTAAAGAGAGTGGATTTTGTTTAGTGTCTATAAGTACTTCATTTTATAGATATTTCCCAATCAACACAAAAACATACTTCAACCTTATGGCTGGCAACAGTATTTTGCCATCTGTGTGTTTGTATTTTAGGTAGAACATACTATGAAAATGTAGTAAAAATATACAACAGAAAAGAAAACTGAAGCCAGTTTTAAGTAGACTATTTCTTGGCTTGAAATGTGTAGCATGCCAAACATTATCATCTGTGCTCTTTTAAAATGATATTGTTAAATAAATGTAAATGAATACTTTCTTTTTAGAAAGAGCAAACAAGTAGAAATGGATCAAATGCGTTAAAAAATTTTCTTTAGGAAAAGGCCATTTTAAAAGATATAGACCCTAATATTTTCTTCTTTGTTTTAAATTATTTTAATTACAGCTACAATCTGTGTTTAATAAAAAAAAATCCTTATTGGATATATATAAGGTCTATTCTGTACTTTGTGGTTATCTTCACTACTCACAGATTACCCAACACTGTCTCTAAAATTAAGTCCTAGAAACTGTTATTTTTTTTTCTTACATCAAAGAATGAAAATATTTAATATTATTTAGCAATAAAATGAACTATTGATATAGCAGCATACATAGATGAATTTCAAAATAATTATGCAAAATAAATCAAACAAAAAGGACTATTTACTGTATGATTCCATTTCTATAAAATTCTAGAAAACGCAAACTAAGCTATTTCAACAGAGAGCGTATCTGTGAAAGCCTAGAGAACAAGAACAAGATGGGAGTTTATAGCGGGAGGGAGGGATTGAAAGGGGCAATAGAAAATTTGGGGGGATTGTGGATGTTTATAAATACACAGATACATGCTTTCATTAAAACATCAAGTTGTACACTAATATAAGCAGTTTTTTGTATATCAGTTATATCTGTTAAAAATATATGGCTGTTTAAAAAGAAAAAAGGAAATTATCAGATTTACGTGAAAAGAGTTTATGAGCATTCTGATGTCCCCACCCTTAACCCAGATCCTCAAGCTCGTATTCAGCATAGCATTAAAGTTTTCTTTACCTAAACATGATTATGCGGTTTTAAGCTTACTAAAGATTAATTGCAACAGATTGAAAGGTCCTTTAGTTTTTTTATAGTTAGGGAGGATGGCAGAAGATATAAAAAAGAGTTAGTTAATATCGACTGACAAAGACTTGTAACAATGCATATGTGTACCTATATTAGGCATCAGAACAAAGCATAGCTGCGTGCATCCACACACATGACTTCGAGTCATAAGAGCAGGCTCTGTTTTTGAAAAGCGTTTAGCTTGACTTCCATGTACTGGGAACTGACCTAATTACTCTGTATGTTCTGTCTCATTAATGCTTATAGTAAACCTATGAATTATCAGAAGTTTACTGAGATTAAGCAACATGTTTAAGATCACGTAGCTCTAAGTAGCAGAGCGAGGATTCGAACCCAGTTTATTCTGAAGCCAGAGAGTCATCTCCTAACACTCCACTCTACCACCTTTCAGAATAAATGTAGTGTTACTGTCTTGTATTCACTTTTGATAAATACACAAAACAGAATATTTAGAGAATCAATTACTTTTCTTTTAAGAAACATAAAAATAATGACTCAAAACTATAGCTGCGTGTCAGTGTTTCTGAAAATAAAATGAGATCGTTATTATCATATAGAGATGGAATAAAGGCGGATGAAAAACAACAGTTCAGCCATAATGATTTCATTAGGACAAATCTGTGGAGAGATGAAAGGAGCAGATCACTAACAGATTGCTAGAGAAATGGAGAGTGTGTTGAAGTCGTTGAATGTGATAACACTTACAGAAATGAAAGTTGAAATGCTTTAGAGGAATGAAAAAAAACCGAAAGCAATATTTTCTATCTGTCTTAGCACATCAGGGGAAGGGAAAATGCATATTTTGTCAATTCAGCCTAGTCATTGATCTCTTTTGAATGCTGAGTCTAATGAGGCAAGTAGGGGAAATGCATAATGGTTCTTACACGTGTGCTTAGCTGGGTTCAGATTATTGTGCAGAACTAAATTGTGTTCCACAAAAGAAGACTTATTCAAATGTATACATCCTTTGTTGCTGTAAAAATATAAAAATCAACTTATTAAAATAATGAAAAGAAGTTTTTACAATAGTTAATTCTCAGCTTCCTCTAAAGCCTTACTGTATGCAGGTTATTACAACTAAATGAATAACAACAAAAAACCCCAAACATCTGTTTCACTTGTACTGCTTTCTATAATAATAAACTTCTCTACATTTTGATGGTCGGTCTCAGTTTTTTTGTAGCAATAAAACTTCACCAAAGGGGAGGTCAGTTCTTATATTCTACATCAATCATTCTGTTATTGATAAAAAGCATCAGACTATATCACAATTAATTAAATTCAATCAATACAGGAAACATAACAGCAACATATATAAACACCTTTGAAATATGAACCAGCTTTTTAGTTACATCTAAAGAAAATTTTTAATATAACATTTAATAATGCTACATTTTCTTACCAAATATAATTAGCTCCCTTTATTATTTTACCTGAAGTTTCCAGAACCTTACTAGACATTCAACTGATATTTAGTAAAAAAAAATCATTGGATTTCTAAAATATAAGAAACCTGAAAAATATGGAAAAGTATAAGAAAATTTAAATTACCAATTACAAATAATACTATCATTCCACTATTAATAGACCCTTGTTGTAATATTAGTATATATTTTTCCAGTACTCCATGCTGTATATTGTAATTATTTTTATATTACAAATAACTTATATTTTGCCTCTGTTAAGCATGCAGAATTGGAAGCATTTCCAGTATCCTTAAATATACGTGTGTTAATTTTCCCATATAATGTAATTCTTTTTCTATCGCTATAGCTAGAGTTTTAATTCTTTAGAATTCTTGATACATATTTCCTAATTACTCTAGAAAAAATTTAATTTACTCTCATAGAAAATATCTTATTAATTTTGTTTACCAAAAAAAAAAATCCCCAAATCTCTGAAGTATTCTAAAATATTATTTCTTTTAAATTAGAATAACAATAAAAGATAAACAAACAAAAACACTTACCCTCTTCATATGCTCAGGGACTCTTTTCCCAATGTTTTATTGGGATAAAATAGAGCATAAAATTTACTATCTTCATCATTTTTTAAAGTATACAGTTCAATGGTATAAAATGTATTCATAATATTTTGCAACCATCACCCACATCCGTCTCCCTAACTCATTTCATCTTGTAAATTAAAACTCTATGCCAGTTAAACAATAACTCTCCAATTCTCTCTGCTCCCCCCAACACACAACCATTATTCAGCTGTCAGTCTCTATGATTTTTGACTATTTTAGAAATCTCATATAAGCAGAAAAACACAATATTTGTCTTTCTGTGACTGGCCTATTTCATTTAACATAATGTCCTCAAGGTTCAACCAGGTTATAGCAGATGTCAGAATCTTCTTACTTTTTAAGGTTGAATAATATTCTATTTAATGTGTATAGCATATTTTGCTTATCCATTTGTCTGTTGATGGATACTTGAGTGGCTTTCATGTTTTAGCTGTTGTGAATAATATTGTTATGAACATGAGTTTAAAAATATCTCTTTGAGACTCCGTTTTCAATTCTTTGAGTATATATCAAGAAGTAGAATTGTGGGATCATATGGTAAATCCATGTTTAATATATTTTTTTAGGAACTGCCATATTGTTTTCAACAGTGGTTGTGCCACTGTACATTTTCAGCAACAGTGCACAGTAGCACAATCTCCCCACATTTTTGCCAACACATGATATTTTTTATTTTTTTATTCTAAAGAATATGAAGCAGAATCTCATTGTAGTTTTAATTTGCATTTTGAAGTTATTAAAGATGATGAGTGCTTATTGGCTTGTGTGCTAATTGGCCATTTGCATATTTTCTGTGGAGAAATGTATATTCAAGTTCTTTGCCCATTTGTGAATCAGTTTGTTTTGCTGTTTTGAGTTTTAGAAATTCTCTTTACACTGTGGTTATTAATCCTTTATCAGAGATATGATTTGAAAATGTTTTATCCCATTCTCTGATATCTTTTCACTTCACTGATACTCTCTTTTGATGTTCTTTTTATATTTTTTTCTATTTTAATTTATGTATTTTTTCTTTTGTTGTTTGTATTTTTGCTGCCATATCCAAGAAATTTTGTCAATTCCATTCCATGAAGCATTTTAAGTTTTTGATCCATTTTGGGTTAATTTTTGTATATGGTATTAGATAAGGGCCCAACCATACTCTTTTGAATGTGGCTATCCATTTTTCTCAGTATCATTTATTGAGAAGACTGTCTTTTCCCTCACTAAGTGGTCTGGAATGCTTGTCAAAAATCATTTGACCATATAAGCCAGCATCTATTTTTGGGCTCTATTCTGTCTCATCGGTCTATATTTGTGGTCATTATATAAGTATCACAATTTTTATAATTGTAGTTTTGTAGTAAGTTTTTAAATAAGGAAGTGTGAGTCCTACAGCTTTATTATTCTCTTTAAAAATGGTTTTAGCTATTCAGAGTCACTTGAGAGTCCATGTAAAATTTACGATGGATTTTTCAATTTCTATAAATAAATCTTTAGGATTCTGATTGTGATTTCTTTGAATCTGTACATTTCTTTGGCTAATATTGACATCTTAATACTATTTTGGCAATCGTAGAACATGGAATATGTTTCCATTTATTTATGTCTTTAATTTATTTTAGCAATGTTTTGTAATATCATTGTATCAGTCTTTTACCTCCTTGATTAAATTCTAAATATTTTATTCTTTTTGATGCTATCGTAAATAGAATTATTTTGGTAATTTTCCTTTCAGATTGTTCATTTTAAGGGTACAGAAATGCAACTGACTTTTGTGGGTTGACTTTGTGTCCTGCTACTTTGTTGAATTAATTTATTTTTTCTAACATATTTCTGTGACATCTTTAGGATTTTCTACATATAAGATCATATCTTCTATAAACAGAGATAATTTTATTTCTTCTTTTCCAATTGGGAGATCTTTTATTGGTTTTTCTTGCCTTATTGTTCTGGATAGAACTTGTAGTACTATGTTGAACATAAGGGGTAAAAGCAGGCATCCTTGCCTTAGTCCTGATCTTAGAGGAAAACATTTCTCAGTTTTTCACAACTGAATAGTATGTTCACTGCAAGTTTTTCATATATGTGTTTTATTATGTTGAGTTTTATTTTCTATTCCTAGATTATTGAATGTTTTTATCATGAAAAGAAGTTTAATTTTGTCAAATGCTTTTTCTGCATCAATTGAGATAATCATGTGATTTGTTCTTTCATTCCATTAATATAGTGTATCACATTGATTGATTGTCATATGTTGAACCACCGTTGCATTCCAAGAAAAAAAGTCATGGTCATGGTGCATAAATCTTTTTAAGATGCTCCTGAATTCACTTTGCTTGTAATTTGTTAAGAATCTTTGCATCAATGTCTATAAAGGAGAATAATCTATAGTTTTCTTATTTTGCAGTATCATTAACTTTGGTATCAGGATAATACTAGCCTCACACAATAAGTTATGAAGAGTTCCCTTCTCTTTAATTTTTTGAAAATGTTTGAAGATTGGTATTATTTCTTCAAATGTTTGGTAAAATTCTGCAGTGAAACCATCAGGTCTAGGGGTTTTCTTTGTGGGGAGATTTTTAATTACTGGTTCCATCTCCTTACTAATTACAGGTCTACTCAGATCTATTTCTTCACAATTTAGTCTTGGTTACTTTAGTGTTTCTAAGAATTTGTCAGTTTCATCTAGGTTATCAATTTGTTGGTGTACAGTTGTTCATAATATTCTTATAATACTTGTTATTTCTGTAGAATCAGTAGTAATGGTCCATTTCTATTTATTCTCTTAATAATTTGAGTCTTCTCTCTCTCTTTTTTTTACTACCTACAGCTTAAGGTTTGTCAATTTTGTTGATTTTTTTCAAGGTATCAATTTTTTTTTTTTTTTGAGACAGAGTCTTGCTCTGTTGCCCAGGCTAGAGTGCCTTGGCGTCAGCCTAGCTCACAGCAACCTCAAACTCCTGCGCTCAAGCAATCCTCCTGCCTCAGATTCCCAGGTAGTTTGGACTACAGGCATGCGCCACCATGCCCAGCTAATTTTTTCCGTATATATGTATTTTTAGTTGTCCAGATCATTTTTTTCTATTTTTTTTTTTTTTTTTTAGTAGAGACAGGGTCTCGCTCTTGTTCAGGCTGGTCTCAAACTACTGATCTTGAGTGATCCACCTGCCTCGGCCTCCCAGAGTGCTAGGATTACAGGCGTGAGCCACTGTGCCCAGCCAACGTACCAATTTTTGATTTTATTGATTTTTCTCTTTTGTTTTTCTAGTCTCTATTTCATTGATCGCTGTTCATATATTTATTATTTCATTCCTTCTGCTAGCTGTGGGTTTAGTTTTTTCTTCCTTTTCAGTTTTTAAATTACAGAGTTAGGTTGTCAATTTGAGATCTTTATTGTATTTTAAATGTAAGCATTTATAGCTATAAACATTCCCCCAGAACTGGTTTCGACATATCCCATAAGTTTTGATATATCGTGTTTTCATTTTCATTCATTTGTAAGTATTTTCTAATTTATCTTATAATTTCTTTTTTGATTTCTTTCAATCATTTGGTTGCTTAAAAGTATGATGCTTAATTTCTACTAATTTGTGACTTTTCCAGTTTTGCTTCTATTATCAATTTCTAACTTTATCCTTTTGTCATCAAAAAAGATAATTTGTGTGCTATCATTTTAAATCTATTAAGGTGAAATTTGTGGCCTAACATAAGATAAACCTTGGAAAATGTTTCATGTGCACTTGAGAATAATGTATATGCTGTTTTTAAATAAAATGTTCTGTATATGTCTGTTTGATCCAGTTGGTTTATCGTGTTGTGAAGTCTTCTATTTGCTTACTGATTTTATGTCTGGTTATTGTATTCATTATTGAGAGTGGGGTATTGAATTTTCTATTATTATGGAACTATTTATTTCTTCCTTTAATTCTGTTAGTTTTGCTTTATGTATGTTGATAGTTTGTTATTAGGTACCTAAATATTTATAATTGTTACATCTTCCTACTGTATTGAACTTTTTATTAATAGCTAATTTTCTTTATTGTCTCTCATAAACTTTTCTGATATAAAATTTATTTTCTCTGATAGTATATCCATCCCCCCTATGTTTTCAGTACTGTTCGTATGCAATATCTTTTTGTTCGTATCCTTTCCCTTTGAATCTATTAATATGTGAACATCTGATTCTAAATTGAGTCTCCTGTGGATAGCATGTAGTTGAATCATGTGTTTTTATCTATTGTGTCAGTCTCTGCCTTTTGATTGAAGAGATTAGTCCATTTTTATTTAAATTACTGATAAGTAGATCCTAACTTCTGCCATTTTGCTATGTGCTTTCTATATGCCTTATAACAATTAATATTTTACTCTTCATATTCTGCATTACTGTTTTCTTTTATGTTTAGGTGATATTTTTGTAATGTAACATTCAAGTTTCTTTTTCCTTTCCTTTTTTGCATATTCTACATTATTTTCCTTGTGATCCTCAAGGAGATTGCACTTAAAATCCTAGTTTTAACACTCTATCAATTTGAACTCGTACCATCTTAATCATAATAATATATGAAAACTCTGCTACTTGACAGCTCTATTCCAACTCTTTTGGTTTTTGATTTCAGAAGATCACATCATTATACATGTGTATTCAAAAGCATGAACTAATATTTTTAAATTTTTAATTATTATGGATACATGATAGTAGTATATATATATATATTTGTGAGGTATAGGTGATATTTTGATACAAACTTACAGTGTGTAATGATAAAATCAGGGTAATTGGGATATCTATCACCTCAAGGATTTATCATGTCTTTGTGTTAGGAAAATTCCAATTCTTTTAGTTATTTATAAATATAAAAAATTATTCTTAACTATAGTGCTATGGAGGACTAGATCATATTCCTTTTCTCTAACTGTATTACTTTACCCATTAATCATCTCCTCTTTAGCCCCCACCCCACTACCCTTCCCGGGCTCTGAGAACCACCATTCTACTCTCTATCTCCATTAGTTCTAATTACAAGAGAGACAGCTCTAGGACCCAGAGGTTCTGATTCCAAGTTTCTTGTTCTTGTCTTTGTTTTGTACCTCTTTGAGTAGCAAAATTTTTAAAGAAATACAATTAGAAATACCTTCCTTATGGAAAGTAAGTATAATAAGTATATATGGGAAGTATATATGGAAAGTGGGTGTGTATATATAGATGTAGATATAGAAATAATTTTTGTTTATTTTGATTTGTTGTAACTTTAGATTGCAGGGAAATAATGGTGCTCACATCTACCCCTATGCATAACATAAATCTCTTTGTATTTTTTCAATCCACATTTCCATGTTTATTATCCTAAATTATAATCCCTTTGAAGTTCACTCCAAATCAAGCCACCATCAGCATTTGTACTTTGTCTTTCATTATTTTATTCTATCTATCCCTTTGCTTTCTTTTCATTGTTCATTTCTCTTTTTCTTCTTTCTCTTTTTCTACTTTCAACCCAAACATGTTTGTATCCTCTTAGCACCAGAAATACTGACAGCAAGGACAGTTATACTATTTGATCTGCATAATATTCTCCAGTTTGAGTATTAAACAAGAAGAAAGCATTGGAGTGCTGGCCTAATGTATGGTTCTTGGGCCATTGTTGGTAGGGTACAACATTTTTAAGATAATGGTTTCAGATTCATTGTTCCTTGCTAGAAGTGTGTAACTTCCAACTCCTTGGCATCCTTGACAATGCAGAGATTCAAGTCTCCTCCACAAAGCATAGGATTCTAGACCTACACCTATATATTTTTTAAAAAATAGAAGTATAAGATTGTATACATCCACTTTTATTGTTTTAGAAAAATATGCTTAGATAAAATGACTTCTATTTCTTTGGACAGATACCCAATAATGGGATTGTTGGGTTAAATGATAAGTTTACATTTATTTCTTTGAGGAATCTCCATACTGTTTCCATAGAGGTTGTATTAATTTACAGTCCCACCAACAGTGTATAAGCATTTCTTTTTCTCTGAATCCACACCAGCATGTATTGTTTTTTGACTTTTTAGTAATGATCATTTTGACAGGGGTGAGGTGGTATCTCATTGTGGATATAATTTGCATTTCTCTGGTGATTAGTGACTCAAATGTTTATTGTAGCACAGTTCAAAATTGCAAAGACGTGGACTCAACATAAATGCCCATCAATTCATTAGTGGATTCAGAAAATATGGTGTGGGTACACACACACACACAGACACACACCATGGAGTACTACTCGGCCATAAAAAAGAAATGAAATAATGTTTTTTATAGCAACTTGGATGGAACTGGAGACCATTATTCTAAGTGAAGTATATCAGGAGTGGAAAAGCAAACACCACTTTTGTACTCTTTAATAATTTTCAGATAATCAATGGGCAAACACAAATGCAAAGTGATGCAAAGGTCATTGGGAATAAAAAAGGGGGGGAATGTGAGAGAGGTAAAAACTCACCTGTTGGATACAGTGAACACTATTCCGGTAATGGGCACACTAAATGTCTTGACTTAAGCATTATAAAAGGAATGCATGTAACAAAAACATTTGCACTCCTTTAATATTTTGAAATTTAAAAAAATCCTTAGTTTTATAGTCTTCTAAAGTAAAAACATGGAAATTCAGAGTAAAAATCATATACAATCCTATGCCATATATATTTTTTGTACCCAATAATATTTTGATACTTTGATTTCCCACATCTGCACTGTTACACTTTATATGTCATTCCTATATCACATAGCAAAGTGTGATTGTAATGAATCATCTTTAGGAAGTTACTTTTAAAAAGGAGTGTTTGTTTTTTTTTAATAAAAAGCTTAACTTCTCTGTCTTGTATATGCACAGAACCTTTCTCCCTGCCATGAGTAAGAGTTTTCACCAACTGTGTAAGACATGTTTCATCCAATTTAGTGAAGCCAGAAATATATTGAGTTGTGTTAAGCTATTAAGCTGATTTGAGATTCCCAAAAGCAGCGTTGACATTTTATTTATGTTTCCATTCTCAGATCCTAATACAGTGCTGGCTCTTAATATGAAAACTTTCTCTTTTTTAAATGAAAAATCTTTAAGTTTGTGATTCATGCCTTTTTTCTATAATTAATTAAAACTTGTCTATATCAGTTGTAAAAGTCCTCAGAGATATTGACATTATTTCTAAAAGTGTATAATGAGCAGTTCAAAAAAATGGTTTATGCACATTGATAGCATATTTTCAAAAACCACAAAGTTGAACTTTTATCCTTTTCATAAACAACAAAAGCTCGTTCAGTAATTTTCAAACTAATATAACTTAGAATAAAAATAGCTAATATTTTTAAAGCTTAAAAGTATCTCTTCAGATCACAAAAATATATAAAATTACACAAGAATATAAAGTAACTAGCATATTCATTTTTCTGCACAATAAAAAAATAGGAAATCAATATCTCAATTAACAAATTGTCATAATATAAAGAAAATTTAGGCTCATTTATTGCTTGTTTATACAGCTATTCTTCAGAATCATTTAATCTGGATTTATATTATTTAAACTTTCACTACCTGCCCACTAAAATTTATAGCAGTATTGAAAACAACTCATCTAAAAGAAGGAGATATTGTGAATTAATTGTTTTAGAATTTACTATAAATGATTTCTAGCCTAACTTCTGGCACTGAGTGTAAGAGTAATACAACTGATAACCCACTCGAAGCTCTGGTTGTCATTCTGATCAGAAGCTCCTTGTCCAATAAAGCCAGAATTTGCAGGACACCATGAATTGTCTCATCACAGGTCCCATTATTTGAAAATGCTACACACTGGTATGTGCCCCCTGGGAAAAAAATGTATATCCCTTTTCTTCCTCAAATTTTCTCTTTCTTCAGTGCCAAATTTTGTTTTTCTTTAGAAGTTTTATTCTCAGGATCCACCTTGGACTGTTAGTTACAATGCCAAGAAGCTTCAAGAAGATCTTGCTAAAGTTTGCTTGCATATGGAACACAAGTGGTGTGAGTATTTGTGACAATAAATGGTCCTTTTATGCAGTTTGTGCTCTGCCAGTAATTTGTTCTCTCTTGGTATTTCAGTAGGATGTAGCTTTATTTTGTGATTTTGTGTTAATCCTATTTCTTCTGTTGCAGACAACTCATTTCCTTAGACTCTTTTTGTTTCTTTTTACCTTCATTGCCATTTAAGAAAGCTGGAGCTCAGTGTCTTTGGTGGGCCTAGATTTTACTGTATCTATGCAGATTGATTTTTTGAAAATGTGATCTTATTAGGAGAAGATGGCACATAAAACCCCAATGTGTCTATCCCAGTTGATTTATTTTACTGGGACAATTGCTGGCAAGCAGATGCTGATCTCTGTCTCTCAATCTCTCTTTTTCTCTCTCTCTCTCTCTAGCTCTCTTTTTTTCCCCTCTCTCTCTTTCTGATTTTTGCCTACTTTATCATTATGTTAATTTTTATGTGACAAGACACATGGATAGCATAAATATAGAAATGTATACAATTTATCGACTGCTGTATTTTAATATTAAAAACACAACTATGGTAATAATGGCTTTCAAAATACTGGGCTTATTACCATTTCCCACAAAAAGGGAATACACATGAAATTGAATTTTACTGCAAAACACATAAAATTATTTTTGAGGTACCTTGAAACAATGTCATGTTATTATAT
This sequence comes from Avahi laniger, assembly GCA_963575035.1. Lineage (NCBI taxonomy): Eukaryota > Metazoa > Chordata > Mammalia > Primates > Indriidae > Avahi > Avahi laniger. The sequence continues at coordinate 29,988 of CAUYSK010037447.1, forward strand.
TACTTTTTTTCTTAATTAGCACATGAGAATGATAGTATATGAAATTTGGAAAAAATTAACAATATACCATGAATGTTATTACTTTCTCCTAAAATAGATTGAATAAATTAATAACATGTTAAGGGTATTTTATGCTTACATATTTAAATAAGTTTGCATCTAATTGCATTAATAATTCTTTTCTATATCCTTTTATATAATTTTCATTATCTATAGCTTTTAAAAGCAAATCAAAATTGCAACATTGCCATGTTATTAACAAGGTCAAATACATAATTAACATTTGTATAATATATATCACTATGTAATGAAGTTGCGTTAACACCACTTGAAAAGGATATAGACTGGATAGACTTGTAGCTGACAGAAGGGAGCACAGAATTTAAAAGCTTAAAATCTGCAAATGAAAGGTTTTGCTAAATGCCAATCTAATATTCAGTTCAATAATATGGTAGCAAATATTGCAATTAAGTGCATATGCAGGAAATCAATTATTCTAATTTTCAACTTTGAAACATTAATGTAAAAATGGCATGTCGCAGATGAAAAAGTGTAATTTCTATCACTTGTTGTTTTGATGTTAATTTACAATTTTGAACTTCTTGATCCTTCCATCCCAACATAAGTATTTTCTATAAGTTAATTCAAATATTAATTACTTAAAATATAGGTTGATTTTTGTGAGGATAACAATAAAGAAAATATCTAACAATGTTTAACTTTAAGATTTGAATCTGTGGGATAACTGAGCATACTAAATTTGCCAGCAAAGGAAAGCCTATAATAAATTCAGGTGCAAAAGTAGGAAGGCGAAACTAATATATTGCCTATAATATATCATAATTTTTCTGCTTAAACTATGTGTTTTAAATGTGTCCAAAATGTACTTATTCCTTGTTCTATGTCTGCTATCGCATTCACTTAGATATTTATATTTTATCTTTGACAACCTTTTCTACCTCATATGCACTCCACAAGCAAGCTCTACTAACCAATCATCCAGTGGGTCTTTCTCTTGCCCTTTTTTATATAATCCATTACAAATACCTTTATACAATTTTTTTTTTTGAGACAGGATGTCACTCTGTTGCCCAGGCAGGAGTGCAGTGGCATCATCATAACTCACTGCAACCTCAAATTCCTGGGCTCAAGCAATCCTCCTGCCTCAGCCTTCCAAGTAGCTGAGATTATAGGTACGTGCCACCACGCCTGGCTAATTTTTTTATTTTTTTTTATGGAAATGGGATCTTGCTATTGCCCAGGCTGATCTCAAACTCCTGGCCTCAAGCGATCCTCCTGCCTCAGCCTCCTAAAATGCTAGGATTGCGGGCGAGCCACTGTGCCTGGCACTTCATACAATTTTCTACTATTTCAAATATGCGTTAATGAGAGAGCTTAAAATTGTATTTTCTGGTCATCGAGTTTCCTCTAATTTTATCCCTTAACCTGCTAGAAAATATGCAGAGATATTTTTCATCTTGCTAATGCTCAAACACTTTTCACAGATTTGTAGGTTGTCCATAGAAGAAACCTAAACACATCCTATTTGGCCACCAGTTCCCTTTAAGTCCTCTCATGGCTCTGTGGATTAGGCCTCATCGGGGACAGATACCATTTTCAATAGTTGCCCCTAGAGCTGTATTTAAAATAAGGATCTCTCCTTCCTTTTCCAGGGCCCTGTAATATAAGGATAATTGACTGGATGCTGAGAACTGGAAAGAATTCAATTAACCTTTCAAAAGTATTAATATCTATCTCTTACCTGCTATGTATAAGATACTAAATAAGAAAACACAAAAAATAAAAATCCTTCTGAAGTAACAGCTACCATCTACTTACTTTCTGCTAGGCCTGTGTGTACAGCATTATACATTCAGTGTTATACTATATCCTAACAATTTTAAAACAGTTCTCATTAGCATTCTTTTACAAATAAACAAACTAAGTATTAGGGACTTTAAGTTTTATGTTATTCAACTAAAACAGGGTGAAGTTATTTCAAAGTTCAAGCTCTGAAGCACTAAGGTTTTTGAATGCAAAGATTAGGTATACCTTTTAGTTTATTGCCTGGTTCATGATTGCTGTTTTATAAAGTTTTGTTGAATGAATGACTGAGAGAATGTAAATCACTGTGATGCCTCCCTATAGCTCCAGCCTTCAAAGAGTTTGCAATTTATCCAGTGACAATGAACAGGATAAGGTTATTTAGCATTTCATTTGACATATATAATATTTATTGAATGTCCACTATTATATTCACTATCACATATATAATATTTATTGAATGTCACACTATGATATATGATACCATTGCATGATATTTGGTGCACTGGTAATGCAGCAGTAAAGATAGATTAGATATATACAAGGTAGATGACAGGCATATGGATAGATAGATACATACATACACACACGGAAAAAATCTCACCTTCATGGAGCTTACAATCTGGTGACAATAGACAAAATAATTATATCAAATATTACAAAGTGAAGTTTCTAATATGGATAAAAAAGCAAGATAAGGTAAGGCAGTGTAACAGCTGTAAGCAGCAAATGCTGTAGGAATCCAAACTGCATCACTTAAGATATTTTAAATAAAATAATTAACCAGAACTTTATTTTCCTGGTTTAAAATTTTTAGAATCTTTTGTAAATATAAATTCATTTTCTAGCTGTATCAAGTAAAATATGCTATTTCATTTTAAGATAGAAGGAATATCTATGTATATTCATTGCATCATTTTTTATTTTACTTTTGTCTTAGATATGTGCATTCTATTTTATGCATAATTGACATTTGATATTGAACATAACATTCACACGATTTTTGATTCAGAGTGATTTCACATATAACTTAGATTTAGTTTGAAATTCCTTCCAGAAAAACAGTATGTATGCAAGAAATATTTAGAATTTGAATCTTCGCAAATTTTCAGGGTAATGATAAAAAAGAACATAAAAATCCAGTTCCAGATATTTTCTCTCTCTTCAGTCTGGAATCTCATTTATTTAGAGGCTAGAAGGGAGAAAATATGACCTTAAAGTATACCGAACATTTGGAACTTGTGATTTCAGGGGATGAATAAGTCCAAAATTCTATCTCCTTGAAATTTGTTTCCAGAATGTTAACTGCTAAGCAAGTTATATATAGCAGTAAATGCATGCTTAATTTGTGCAGAAATCATGGTGTGATGAATACAATTAAGAGCCTCGGAGGGAATAATTATATTACTGCATAAAGCTGGTGGTTCTCAAATTGCTTGGTGCCTGGACTTTAAATTGGCCTGATTTCCTGTTGTGAAAGTCATCCATCGCAGCAACACAACTGCAGCAGGAACGGCGTAGTTTCAAAGTCACACAGAAAGTATTCTTTCTGATCAATTGCCATATAGTCTTGTTTAAAGGCAAAAAAAAAAAAATTGGCAACATGCATACCGAAGTTGATTAAACTGATAAATTAAAATGCATTAGATCAAGTATATTGTTATGTCTGTTATTCAGAAATGAGGTTTTTTTTAACGAAATTGACTAAACTGTTCATAAGAGTAGGTTTTTATATACCTACACAAACTAACATAAAAAATTTAACTGAATTATTTAAGGTTAATAACATTTTGTTTTCATGATACCTAGATTTCTAGTGCTTTGAAATAAATGGATGACAGTTTAGGGAATCCCTTCCTGCAACATAATCGTTTATAGTAAAATCCCAAATGTACCTGTTTGGTCCTATGTGAAAACTCCACATTCTATTGGAGCTTTGTCTGATGAAGGAAGCATTACATAATCTTAAATAATTTTGCATTTTTTAATTACTAGTTAGACAATAAGTCATTTTACAGCACTAAATATTTACAATTGATTTACATAAAGTTTTTTGTATTTAGGACTTAAAATTGCTATTTCTTACTTATGATAATCAAACAACGGGAAAAGGTAACAGAATATGAGCATAGCCATTTAACTACTGTGAGTTGTTTAGAGCTACTATCTTGAAAAAGCTTAAATGAAATTACTAAGTAATGGGTGTTGACAAGAGGGTAAAGAGATAAGGGAAGCGTTTTCAGCTCAGAGAAACAGAACGGTTAAAGAGTTCAGAAAAAGCAGGGAAAACTTTTAGAAAAGTTCTATCTCAGGAATGCTCTTATTTCCACAGGCCCATGACGGCCATTACGAACCATCCATAGTACTTTTGACTGCTCATTACATATAGAGGTGAACTTAGAATCTCACCTGGCTTTAGACAGTAGTTACTAATCTATTGAAGCTTACAGTAGTCACTATGATTCCAGGTACAGTTCATGACCTACCAGAACTAATGAGGACACGGAGGCCTGAAGCCATTGTATGATTTACCAAATATTCAACTGTTCAAAAATGGCAGAACTGTGGATAGGAACCCATCTCATAGGGATACCATAGCGCCAGTTCTCTTACTAATTCTATGATATCCTTGCCAATAAGTTAGGTCTTCTATGCATTGATGTTCCTCCTCTATACATTGTTCTGCCATTTTCTCATTGGTGCTTCATCTCTTTGAATCTTTTAATACAATTTAAATTCCTCATATCCTATATTTTTTTTTTCATTCATTCTTTTATTCCTCCATTCAACAAAAATTCTTTGTAAATATCAATATACATAATGCTAGATACTGGAGAATTATATTAGTAATTTGTGGACACTACTTTGAACACAACTAAGAAAAAAATCAAGGCTACAGATCCTGCCCTTATTATACATCAAATAGTTATTGTTCTTGTGGTAGAAATATTAGACTAATTCTGTCCAGTGAAAAGCAGGAAGTTGAATATATGGGTAACCACAAGACTGTTGATTCAGATAATCTAAGTTGGGCTCTCTTCAGTGACTTTGAAAACCCTAGAGAGTTTGCTGGTTAAACTGTTGATTTAACAGAAAGCAAACTATTCAGGGAATGTTTCACATGTGAAATAATGTTTTTCTTCTTCTTTTTCAAATGTATTTTAAATTCTGCCTCATTTTCTTCTACTATGTAAGCACACACAAACACACAAAAACACACACATAATCTATAATCCTAAGATAAATACACTACTGACCTAATTGGGGGGCGGAATTGGAGAAGGAGGAAAGTTAGGTTACAACCTAAAATCTTCATTTTAGGTTATAACAATTTCGTATTCACACTGCATTACCAAGTGTATCTTATCCCTGATGCAACACATTTCCAAAAGTGCCTTCTAAATTTAGTGGTGTCTCTCCTGACCAAGAAATAAACTATCCAGTTTAAATGTGGATTTAAACCTTGGACCTGGTCTCATTTACACTATTTTTCTAACCAGATGAGCACTCTTGTTTACCATTGCAGAGATAACATTTAGGTCTATTTATTCTTAGTTCTTTAAATTAAAACCACATAAATTAAAAGAGGAGGACCACTAGTGCTCAGCATATAATTTATTTTATAAGTAGAAAAAGAACCATGATATTCAGCATACATAAATTTATCTGTTTAGTTTGAAATTATTATTTTATCATTATAAAGTGGCATTATTATTATTATTTTAACTCTAGGGATACTGGCAAATTTAAGACAAAGAGGAAAAAAATTGATCTAGTAGACATAAACAAATAAACAAATAAATAAATCCTATTAGCAGAAAACCTAAAAGTAATAGGAATTTGGTTAATTTTTCAAATGCAATGAAACAGATCTACATTTGTATTTTAAAACATCATTATTTTTCTTGTATTAGTTAACACTTGCATTTGGCCTTTAATAAAACAGATAGAAAAATATAAATGGCATGTATTTATAATTATGTCAAAAAATAGTTAACTCCTAGACAGAAAAAAAGCCCATCCTTAATCTTTGAATTGGGTCCAGCAATTTCTTAATGCCTTGAACATAAAAAGCCATTAACTAAGATGTATTGGATTAAATTGTATTTTTAATACACAACCTCCTGAACTTCAAATTATCAAACACCAGGTACATGTTATTGGGAAATTGAATCTTATCTTTTCATAACCAAATACTGAATTATATTTTTTAGATGAGTTGAAGATTATTCATCAAAAATGTAGTATTATAGCGAATCTCAGACTTTTAGAGATACAGATAATTATTCCTGTGGAATATTATGAAAAATTTTGCACAGCAAAATATAATTATTTGATACACATGAGTATGTTTTGCAAATACTTACATCTTTTCATATATACTTTATCCTCATCCAAACAGAAATACTCTTGTAAAAAATAAACATTATAAATTCATTTCAGATAACCAAGCACATTATTTTGGGGAGTGTCCATTTAATCTCTGATTTATTCAATATTTTCCAGTGGATAATTTTTCTTCCTTACAGAGGCTATTTACATGAGGGGCAAACACTAGGATTCCAAAGCCTCTAAGTCTTACATCTTTCTATAAATATTAGAGTGTAAAGAGCAAAAGATTCTACTTAAGATTGCTTTATCCACAGGAAGTTATAGTGATCATGTGGTCTTATAGAGAACACGTGCTTGCCCCCAAGACACAAATACAGAATATGCCATTTCAGCCCTAGTAATGGGTAAATGTCTTTGTGGATGTGATCACTAACATGAAGGGATACTAAATACAAGGTCATGTCTGGTTTTGAGTTTTTAACTTAATAAAAATTTATTACAAATATTACTTTTTATACTACATACAGCATTTAGGTAAGGACACTGTTCCCCTTTACAAAATGCTGCTTGCCTTCATTTTTTTCTGGATTGCATTTACAAGACCCAGATGCTGAGCTGAGAAAATTTTCTTTCCAGCAATAGCATCTGGCTCCTTGGCAGCCTTTGTTTGCCCTTGTGTTGGCTACATGATAGCTGTTTTCAGGCTGTGAAATGGTTAGGATGCTGATGTGATATCTTACTCACTGAGCTGGTGTTCCTTTTAGCTTTCTTCTGTTAGCCTCATTTGAAACATTTTTCACACTTCCAATGTTTTATGAATAAAACGTATTGAGATCATGATTGATATGTGAAATAACGTTAAGTTTCAAAATATTTAAATTATTTTGTCTACGCAAGATGTGCCAGCCAGATGAGACAAATCTAACAATTTTTCTATTGTAGTTTAAGAAAAATAAAAAAAACTATTTGCCTTGTTCCTTATTCTTCTGTCTACATAAATATATGTAATTTTGATCCTTAATAGTTTTCCTTTTTTATATAATATAGTAATTATAATGATGTTGATAATAATAATTAATAATTGATACTACTAATAATAACTATTATTTATAGAACATTTCTATAAACCAAGGAATATACTAAATTTTTTTTTTATTTCAGCATAATACGGGGGTACAGATGTTTAGGTTACGTGTGTTGCCCTTGCTTGCCCTCTCCCCCTCAGTCCAGGTTTCAAATATGTCCATCCTATTGTGTGGTGCACATTGCACTCTTTGTGTACACATATACCCCTCCCCTGCTCCCGCCTCCCCCTTCCCCCCTGCCCAATATCTAATAGATATAATTCTTATATATGCACTTATGTGTTGATCCATTAATACCAATTTGATGGTGAGTACATGTGGTGCTTATTTTTCCATTCTTGGAATACCTCGCTTAGTAGAATGTGTTCCAGCCCTTTCCAGGAGTATATAAGAGGTGCTATGTCACCATTGTTTCTTAAAGCTGAATAATACTCCATGGTATACATATACCACAGTTTATTAATCCACTCATGTATTGATGGACACTTGGGTTGTTTCC
>CAUYSK010037448.1:0-62517 GCA_963575035.1 Avahi laniger
TCAAATAGAGGAAAATACTATTCAGAATAACTACAAAGAAAATAAAATTAGGATCATACTTAATGAAGGAAGTGAAATATCTTTACAAGGAGAACTAAAAAATACTAATGAAAGAAATCATAGATGACACAAGAAAATGAAAAAAAACACCCCTTGCTCATGGATTGGCAGAATTAACAAAATTAAAATGTCCATACTGCCCAAAGTAATTTATAGATTCAATGCAATCCCCATCAAAAACCAATGACATTCTTCACAGAAATAGAAAAGATAATCCTAAAATTTATATCGAGCCACAAAAGACCCTGAATAGCCAAAGCAAGCCTGATCAAAAAGAACAAAGCTGGAGGCATCACACTACCTGACTCTGAAATACACTACAAAGTTGTAGTTACAAAGACAAGACAGTGCTGACATAAAAGCAGACACATAGACCAATGGAATAGAATAGAAGACCCAGAAATGAATCCATCTGTCTACAGCCAACTGATTTTTGAAAAAGATGCAGTGAACACTCATTAGGGAAAGGATAGTGTCTTCAATAAATGGCACTGGAAAAACTTGAAATCCACATGAAGAAGAATGAAACTAGATCCCCACCTCTCACCCTATACAAAAATCAACATGAAATGAGTCAAAGACCTAAATGTAAGAACCAAAACTGAGAAATTACTAGAAGAAAGCATAGAAGAAAAGCTTTAGGATGTTGGTCTGGGAAACGATTTTATGAATAAGACCTCAAAAGCATAGGCAACCAAACAAAAATAAACAAATAGGATTATATCAACCTAAAAAGTTTTTACACAGTAAAGGAAACAATCAAAAGAGTGAAAAGACAACCTACAGAATGGGAGAACATATTTGCAAACTATTCACCTGACAGAATATAAAAGGCACTCAAACATCTCAACAGCAAAGAAACAGACAATCCAATTTAAAAAATGGACCAATGATCTAAACAGACATTTCTCAAATAAGACATAAAAATGGCCAACTATTATATGAAAAAATGTTCAACATAACTAATCATCTCACCTTAGTTAGGATGGTTATTATCAAAAAGACAGAAAATAACAAATGCTGATGAGGATGTGGAGAAAATAGAACTCTTATACACTGTTTGTGAAAATGTGAACTAGTACACCCACTATGGAAAACAGTATGGAGGTTTCTTACAAAACTACAAATATAACTACCATATAATCCAGCCACCCTACTCCTGAGCATTTATCTGAAGGAAATGAAATTTCTTTATTGAAGAGACATCTGCATATTGTAGCACTATTCACAATAGCTGAGACATGAAATCAACCTAAGTGTCCAAAAACAGTTGAATAGGTAAAGATCATGTGGTGTATATGTACACAAGGAATACTGCACAGCCATAAAAAATGAAATCCTATCATCATTCATGACAACATGGATGGAACTGGAGGACTTTACGTCAAGTGAAAAAGCGAGGATATGTGTGCGTGTGGGTGTGTGTGTGTATTTGCCTTACTACTAAGATTAATTATTTTCTATCATTTGTCAGCTCACCCTATGTCTCAGGAAAAAGGAATGTGCAATGTATAATGTTTTATTTGATTGGGCAGGGGGACAAACAAGCCCTGCAGTGATAACACTATCAACGTTTAGCTCTTGTCTTACAGGTGTGTAAACATCCTCTTTTGGCATTGATAGTACAGATTTAGTGTTGGGAAAAACAGACTTAAAATCTTTGTAAATTAATCTCTGTGGAATATTCCAAATTACGTACTCCTGGTTTTGAAACGTTGGTCTGGCAGTTCTATTTCTCCCTATATCTGTAAAACTTAACATTAATTCAAATATTGTAAAAGCCTCAGATAGCAACATCTGCATCTGTCATCCAAATATCAGTTTTACCTTTTCTCTGTGGAAGCATATTTACCTTAATAAGATAATATATTTTTTCCCGGAGCTAAACATGTCACCTCATCTACCTAAAAGCAATCTCTGCTACAAATATTCACAATGGTTACATTTTAATTTAATAGAATAAAACTTTCAATTTTACATATATTATATTAAAATTGGGGTTAAAAGTAGCTGAGAAAATTGGTACCTAATTACACATCTCTTATATACTCATGGAAATTCTAATAAGGAAGTTTATAAGAATAATAAAAATATAAGGAGATGCAATGAAAGAAAAAAGTTTAGTGTTATATTTTATGGTTATATTGTTACAGTTATTTATAAGACTTGTATCTCCTTAAGAATATAGAATATTGTTGCTAATTATAACTGATTAATTTAGGTGGCAAAAGTAGTTATTTTATTCAACCATAAAAATAATTTATAAAGCTAGTTTTCTAATATGTTTATTAGAATTCAAATCCCATGATCAGTAATTTTGCAGTTTTTCCTTGACTTCACTCTTTTCTACCCTTATCCTCTAAGATTAAGAGTAAGCTGTTTATTCCGCAATTACAGTTATCTGCTCATTTAACTAGATAGGAGGATTGTCAAGACTGTGGAATAACCATTTCTTTCCTCATACTCCCTACTTTATAATCTTACTCAGGCAATCAGTTAGAATTTGCTTGGAATGTAGTGGTATATCTTGGCATATGCCTGTTCTATTAATTTTATTATAAATTTATTTTTATAAGAGGAATGGCATTAACAATAATATATTTTTATTTAAGGGAGATATAATAATTTTCTTCATACAACCTTTATTTTTTGCTCTCTATTCCTGTATTAAAAACAAGCAAAAACTATAAAAGTACATTTTTTAAGGAATAAATGCAGCATCATTCTCAAAATAAATTACTCAATATAATAAAGTTTATAAAATATTCTCTGTTTAAAAAAGATTGTAGATGGAGCTTTAATATTAAATGTTAGAAATTTTTTAAAAATTGCAACAGGATACTAACAATTCCGTACCTTAATTAAATGGTGCATTCTGACTTAGTAAACAGATGTGTCCCTTATCTATGTCCTTGAAAATCTTTTATTTGGGTTAACATTTGGAGCTTTTGTAATTACAGAGACATTATCTTGAGTTTAAAAACCTCTTTTTATTTTCCCAATTTATCATTGAAAGTGCAGTTTTGTTCTCCTTGTATATTTTCATAAATGTGAATGACGATGTCCTCCAAAAATGCAAAGGCATTCACAGCATTCATAAATTTCTAAGTAAAGGAGGAGATAAAAGTGGAACATGTAAACAGATAAATTACAGGACAGAACTAATTCTGTAATGGAAATATAAGGTGAGTGTTTTGAAGTGAGCCTTCAAAGATGATTTAGTTTGGTGAAAAATGGTGGAGCTTTGCAGACACACTGATAAGTATGTGAGTGAAGAGGTTTGGAAAGGCATATCATGTTCAATACCAGAAAAATACATAAGAATTTCAATGTCTATGAAACTTAAGGGGTGGTAGTAGATTAAAGGTTAGATCTATAGATATAGTCACTCCAAATTAAGTTATCAAAATTATTTTGAGAACACAATTGAACAAAGAATAAATATTTATATCTTTTATGGCTATTAAATATAAAATGTAATACACCAATGAAATATGTTTCTTAATAAGAGGGATAGGGCTTGCTCCCTGATAATTTATGTATTTGTGAGTACTACCCTATGTTTGACTTCCAAAACATGTGATTGGATTGCCACATCCTCCAACCTTGCCACACATTTATTTCTAGTTATTAAAATTACTCTAATTGATTTTCTTACAACCTGCTAACTCCCTTTCTGCAATTTCCCATTCTGTTGCTGTAACACGTTAATGTGTGTACAAGCAATGACACCTTCTCAACAGAGTGTAAGAATACCAATTGTTAAGCAGATCTTGATTTTACCACAGGTGATGGAGTCCTCATTACCAGTTGGCCAGTAAGTGATCCAACTCATAATCCCATCCCATGACCACTCCTGCATCAACTCTCTTGATGTGGGTTTCCTAAAAGCAGAGCCTATGATGAAGGTTCAGGTATGTGTGCCCAACTTCAACAGATCCTTGTGGAACTCTGGAACATGAACTGAAGCAGAATTGGTCTCCTCTTGTGGCAAGTGGCTGGTCTTTCGTCCTCCCATGTCAGTTAGCTGCAGATTGCTCCAGGAGCTGTGCATGTATTCAATATCCTCCAGGTAAGGTAGCTCCAGAAAGGGAAAGCTGAGAAATATTAGCAGCCTAGGCCCACAAGCAGTTGGGATTGATATATTGGCCCAGTAAAACGGATCTATTGGGACAAGAACAGCAGCCACTGCCAGGAAGAAAAAATAAAATGGTGGATTGACAGTGTTATTTATTATATTTAATAGAGCCTACATTTGTCCATATGAATATTTTTGATATAAGAACTTTTAGCTTTTAGACTATGATGTAACTCTATTTTAAAGTAAATATAGGAGAAGAAAGATATAACTTTATTTTCATGTTAAATATAGAAGAAACGTGGGCTGAAAGATTGATTGCCGAATGGAGTGATTTTGCATTAAGTCGTCAATTTTCCTGAAAGTATTTGAGAAATTACGTATTTTATAAAAAAATTGTTGATTCTAATCTTCTCACTGAGAGATGTCTAATTTTTCCCTTATACATATTATAGTTTTATGCTCTGCTTCCTTGATTACTAATTATGTTTGATAATGTCTTTTGACTATTTATCTACTATAATGTTTATTATTTTCTTATCGATTGAAGAACTTTTCTATATTCTTAACACTAATACTATTTGTTTTGATGTGCTATAAACCTTTAATCTCGGTTCCTGGTTGGTCTTTGTCTCATGGTAAATTTTGATAAATAGAAGCTCTTAATCTTAATATATTTAAATTTATTATCTATTATTCTTTTCTTTTATACTTTTGTTTTTTTCAGATTTATGAATACTTGTTTGTTGTAATTTCAGAATATTATAGGGATATGAATGCTTTGATGACATACATATATTGCTTTTGTACTACTCGAGTCAAAGTTATAAGTGTGCCCATCACCGAGACAGTGTACATTGTACCTGTTAGGTATGATTTCACCCATCCCCTCCACCCCTTCCCACCTGCATGATTTCCATTGAGTTTTACTTTCCTCACTGCACAAGTGCTGCTCAGTTAGTTCCCATTTATAGTGAGTACATGTGGTGTTTGTTTTTCTCTTCTTGTGATACTTCACTTAGGAGGGTGATCTCCAGTTCCATCCAGATTGTTGCAAAAGGTATTAATTCATCTTTTTTATAGCTGAGCAGGACTCCATGGTATATATATACTACATTGTATCAATCTACTCAGGAATTGATGGGCACTAGGTTGATTCCACATCTTTGCGATTGTGAATTGTGCTGCAATAAATATTGCAAGTGTCTTTTTGATAAAATGACTTTTTTGCCTTTTGGTAAATATTCAGTAGTGGCATTGCTGGATCAAATGGTAGGTCTACTTTTAGTTCTTTGAGGAATCTCAATTCTATTTCCCACAGAGGTTGCACCAGTTCGCACTCCCACAACAGTGTATGGGTATTCCTTTTTCTCTGCGTTCATGTCAGCATCTATTGTTTGGGGACTTTTTGATCAAAGCCATTCTAAAATGCTCAATGTCACTAATTATCAGAGAAATGAAGACTTGCTTTATGGCCCAGAACACAGTCATTTTGATAAATCTTGCATGTAGCTTTGAAAAGAATGTGTACTCTGCTTTTTTGGGTTGGAGTGCCTTTTAAAATATCAATTAGGTACAATTAGTTTTTTTCTTAAGCATTTTGTTCAAGTCTTCCATATCCTTACTAATTTTCTATTTATTCTGTCAATTATTGAATGAGAGATATACAATCTCATATTAAAATGGTGGATTTTTTTCTTTTTTTAGTTCTACCAGTTTTTTATTCAAGTGTTTTGTATCTCTAGTTTCAGGTGCATTTAATGTTAGGCTTATTTTATCTTTCTGATGGATTGATTGCCTTCTCATTATAGCTTTTGTTGTTGTTTTGTTTTGTTTTGTTTTTATTATCAAAAGCAATTTTTTTGTTGTGGCATACATTTGTTTTTGTTATTTATATAGTCACCTAGCTTTCTTTTGATTGTGCTACCATGATATATTTCCTCCATCATTTTCCTTTTCTTTTTTTATATTTTTAATGGACAAATAAAAATTGTGTACATGTGTGGTATATAATATGGTATTTTTATTATACACATACATTGTGGAATGTCTAAATCGAGCTAATCGAGTCATCCTTTTTAAACTTATTTGTGCCTTACTAATTAAAAAGTGTTTTTTTATGCAGAATATGGCTGGATTTTGCTATTTTTTCTAATCTGATAATTTCTACCTTTCAATTAGGGCCTTTACACCATTTACAGTTCATGTGATCATTGATATGGTGACGTTTAAGTCCATCTTCTTGACTTTTTTTGGTCCTACTTGTTCTTTGTTCTATCTTTCCACTTTTCTGCCTTCTTTTGCATTAATTGTGTATTTAATATGATTCCTATTTATTTTATTGCTTTATTAGTGATGCAATATTTTAGTAGTAGTATTTAAGTGGTTGGTTTAAAACTTTTTCTATGTATTTTTGACTTATAACTGTCTTCCTTCTAGTAATATTCTACAATTTACCCATGGTATAGGAACCTCATAATAGTGTATTTCAATTTTCATACTCCTTGCATTTATGCTATTGTCATCACACATTCATTTATACTTGTGTCATACACATCAACATATATTTTATTACTTTTAAACAGCAATTTTTTTCTTTAAAAAGATTTAAAAGTAAGAAATAAAATCCTCATATATGTAACAATGTAGTTGACTTTTCTGAGTCAATGTCAAAATTTGTACTTGCTATAACCTTCTCAATACGGTGACTTGGTTCTGATATACCTGGCCAAGCCAGACTGTAGATTCATTTGGTTAGTCCAGGTATATTGCTATATAAGTGCATTTGTTGATTGTAAGGTCCATGGAATTTTCAATTTTGTAAATAATTTTAATTCTACATTATTTTCCTCTTAAACAAAACTATAAAATCTTATGTGTCTTTTCTATGCTTTACCTTTAGAAGAATATAAACCTCAAGAATCCCACATAGGTAAATTTTGGCTCTAAATTCATTCATTTTTTTCTCTCTAGCATCTGGAGTAGGCAAAACATTAAAAATGTATTCCTGCATCCAAGCTGTTTTTAGGATTTCTGCATTCCATGGGAAAGGTTGAATTGTTGAGCAATTCATTTAAAATAGTTACTGCTTGAATAGAAATCAGTGTTCATTTCAATAGGTAATAGTAGGAGAATCTCTTTTCCCTCCTTTGCCCATCATTTTCCTTACCATTACTACAGTCTTTAAAACATTTCTGTTCAATGTATTTGTAGAATATATTTTATTGTGCTGTGAATTAACCCTTCATTCATTGTATTTCAGTGAGGTAATTTAGTACTTATTTTAAAATTAAATTTATGCAATTAAATATACACATGAGAAATGATGAGTATCATATACATTTAGGTTGGAATTTTGACAAAGAGATACTAAATTAAAATTTTAATAATTACATTGCTCTGGGAAAAATCCTTTTATAAAATGTTTCAACTCAATAGTAAACTCAGTTTATGATTCACAGTCACTGTGAGTATAATGTAGTTTCATATGTAAAATTCTTAGATGCAAGCATAGTATTACCATTATCCATGACTCACTTTGAAACTAATGTCCAGTAGTTCTTGAATAGCATTGTAAATTACTCAGAAAATCACCAATAAAAAGATAGAGGATAACTTCATAGGCATAAGTTATAATATGATGATATTTCAAACATGTATTGGTTACCTTATATGGGTGATTTTAATGTTAATACATTTAAACAAATCGAGTTTTTTCCATGCATATAAATTGAGAAATTACTTTTTGACACTTTTAATTTACAGCAGTCCTGGCATAAAAGTGAGAAATGTGAATGTCTCTTTCTTCCTACTCTTGAATCTACATAAAGATTAATCTTCCTGCTAAGTAAGGTGGAGTTATCAATCATTCATGCCTCTAAATGTCAAATGCTAAGAACACACAATGCAATAAGATTTTATTCTTTTGCTGTTTAAAATAAGATGAATTTCATCTCCTTGAAAAATCAGTAAAATAAAACTTTTTAAAGTAGTATTTCTGGTTTTAAAAAAATCACTTAATAATAGGATAATTCCAAAGAAAATAAGGCAATTCCTTCTCCAAAAAATAAACAGATCTATAGAAAGGTACACAGATATATTAGTTCTATTTACGTGACATTTTGTTGTAAAAAATAAAATTTAAGTTTTGATTTTGAGATTATTTGCACATTTGAGTTTATCATCCTCTGATCTTTCATTACTTTGTCTACATTATAGTAACATATATATCTTTAGCTCTCTGTTCTTACCTGGGACTAGGATTTGGCAAATATTTTATTTCTTCTGTAACCAATGATGCTAGCTATTTTTAGTTGGGCCTTTTACAAAACTAACTAGAAGCTCATCAGGGATCTAGCATTTTATAGATGTGCCAGTTCAAAAACTGTTCTTTTCCCTGTCTTTATGGATGCCTGTTAATAAGGAACTACATTGTGATGAGGCAGAAATACCAAATTCTTGATTATTTGTGGCTTTTAAAGAGGTCACAGCACTTTTCTCTAGAAAACAATAGTTTCCTAAATATGACAACTTTGATGTAGATAATTGCTTTGTCTTTTGATTTCCTTTTTTCAGCTTCAGTATTATAAGATATTGTTTGCTTACCACCAGTTTTAATGTAGGGATAATCTTATATAACCTGTACCTAATATGTTCTGTATTTCAGTTACCTAAAATAGATTGATATAAGATTGAATTTTAAGATTATTTGGATTAAAAATGGAGCTCAACTCATATTAAAATCATTTTAATATTTTATTTTGGTATTTCTTGATAAATAAAAAATACCTGAATACAATATTATTATGCACAGATTATGCAAGCAATAGATTCCTCATGTTTAGGTTCCATCTAAAATGGGAAAATCCTGATTGACAATTTGTAAAGTTTTGGATTCACAAAAGAATAAGCAAAAGTCCAATGCAGATATGTTGCTTGTAGGATGACACTCTGGCATCAACCTTGAGGATGCTACAGGAGCAATAAGTACTTACCTCTGACAAGGGTGGACAGCTGGTATGGCAAAATAATATGAATAAATTATCAATCCAGAAAAGAAATGAAGCCAAAATGAATGCAGTTTTCTGGTAATAAATTGTTGACTGTATAATCTAAACTATTATTTGTATACAAATAAATCTGATCATCAGATTTATTTTTATTCTATTTTATCTGATTTAAAATATGCCTGTATATCATAATTTTTTCTTACTTGCACTACTATATTACCTACTTGAAGGTCTTCAGTAGAGTTCTTAAGATTTTGAAATTCTTGAGATAATATATTCGAGGCATAGAAACTATTTGTAATCATAATGCCCACAGTTAAAGACTGTGGGTTCATCGTTGTTTGCACTAAGATCTTGGCAATAATTTATTGAAGTCTGATGTAGAAAGTACTCTGGTAAACTTCCTCTTTCATGATCTCGCTTCAAGCTCTTAATAATAGATCAAGACAGACTGTAATCTTTACATTTTTCAGATAAGGGGACTATATGTTTTTAAGTTTAATAATTTACTCTCAAAATTTGAAAATCCCTCAAACAATATCACTCCAAATGGTTATCTACTATCTTATTACCTTCATTACTATATAGAAAATGTCAAAGCAAAGACTGTACCCACTTCTGCTTATCTGTTCTCTCATGAGGCATCTGGCCTGACACTGTCTGGCTTGTTCTACATCTCTGCGGGACCAGCATCACCCATGCCATTGACTCTTCAGCCAACCTGAAGATCTTGGATTCAAGTCACTTTCCTGTGTTTACTGGCATGATTTCAGGCTCCCCTTGCCTTTTTGTTCATCTATTGGACCCCCTCCCCTTATTGACAATATAATATAACCCTTTATTTAGGCTTCCTCTTACCATCAAGCAGGAAAGGGAACCCAGAACAAACACAGATCCACTTTTTGCTGTATTTCTCAATGGTTTTAATCCATGCTGAACTGTCCAAGAGGATTTGGTTGAGCTTTTTTGGGTGTTTTCCATTATGCAAGTAGTTATTGGACATATATTATGCATAAGGCATTGTGCTATATAGTGATTAAAAAAAAGATATATTCCCTTCCTTATAAAGCTTATAATTTAGTAGGAAAGAAACTGATTATATAGAGCATAACTTTTTATTGTAAAATAGAAGCTTCAAGTATAAAAGAAAATCGAAATGGTATTCACTTCTCTAGTGAAAAATTATGTCATGATAATGAATAGGAGGTTTTGTTTTGCTTGTTTTCGTGCACAGACCTTTATCCTCCCCTGCTCCCTTTTATGCAACGTAGCTCTTAACACTCCACCTTGAAAATCACTATAATTAGACTGTGGTAACCTCCCAGGAAAGGGGCTAAATTTAACCACTTTTTAAATAAGATATTCCCTAAATTGTTGGAAAATAAAGTTGCCCAGAATTACTTCTCAGTTTTAAGTGTTAGCAACTGTACAGTTGCATCATGTATTTGTGACTGCAAAAGTCTCAAATTCTTTAAGGTTGTTAAATCATATGTGCAAAAAAAATATTTCTAGCCCTGCTCTTAGACATTCCTTCCTTAGACATAACTTCAGATTTACCTTCATGTCTAACCGAAATATGACCTTCATAATGCTCCATCTTCCTGACAATTACTGTATTTATTTATAGAATTGCTATATTTTATGATTCCATATCCTGTTGTTTACTTTTGACATATTAAGCCTATTCATTTAAAATCATACTTGGTATTTCTATAATTTGAACCCCCTGTAGATGGTCTATATTGTGTGTTAATTATCTTAGGTTTTGGTCACGTTATCTTCTCCCTTTCTATTCCTGATTATTTTTGCTTGGGTGACTGATACTGTGAAAATGATGATTTGGAAGATCATTTGAGATATGGGATGATGTTTTCCCTTAGCTTCAGAGCTTCTAAACTGTGATCTGGGGCAAACTGGAACATGACAACAAGCTTATTGTGGTGTCATGGGATGTTTTAAACTTTTTTGAGAAACACAGCAACTCTGACAAATGCTGCACACTTTACTAGTTTCAGGTAATTCATTGCTTAGACATTAAATTTCACTAAGTAGAGATTAAATTGCAGACACAAATTACAGAGTCATATTTGTAGAGATTTTAGTGGTTGCCTTGAAAAAAGATAAGTATTGCACAAAAATCAATGTAAAACAGGAAATGAGGGTGAGGATATTTATACTGATTCCAAGGTTTGAAAAGTTGCACCCACAAACACATTCATCCCGTTAGCATGCAATATTATTTAAGAATAATAAAATATAATAATAATTATTATAATATTAATTATAAAATTAATTTAAAATAAATAATATAAGAATAATTTCTATAATGCATTATTTTTATTTTGATATGTGCATTATTTTTCCAAATAAGTATTACATTATTATGACATACACTGTTGAGTTTTTAGGACCTAACTGATAAATAAATGGAATTATGAGATATAGCTTTTGGCCTAGAAGAAACATGGAAAAAAATATACTCAGACACAAAGGACTCCCTGAAGGTAAAAAGTTTGTAACCTTTGCTTTAGTTCCTTTAGTCTACCAGAACTTCTACTCAGGATACTTCAATGAGAATTATAAACATACTTGGAAAAAATGAAAAAAATAGAAGTCTTCAGCAAAGAATTAGAAATTCTCAGGGAAAAAATATAGAAAAAAGGATCAAATCAAATTTTTAGAATTGAAAAATAAAATAACCTAAATAAATGATCAGTGAATGGGCTTGACAACATAATAGAAGGGATAGAGAAAGGTATCAGTGAACTAGAACATAGGACAACAGGAATTAATATGGTCAATAGAGAGGAAATAGACTAAAGAAGATGCTGTGGGCATTGAGGATGTACTGAACTATAACAAATGATCTAACACTCATACAAACTCGTAGAAATATAGGAAAAACAAGGCAGAGCTAAAATGTTACTTGGAGAAATAAAGGCTGAAAAATTCCCAAATCTGGCAAAATGCATCTTCCTAAAGATTCAAGAGGCTGAGTGAACCTCAGACAGGATACATCCAAAAAAATACATGTCAAGACAAGTCATGGGAAAATTTCCAAAAACTAAAGACAGAAAAAAAATTTGAAAGCATTCAGTGAAAAACGGTACCTTGTTTACTGGGGATAAAAAAATGTGAATGACAGAGGATTTTTCATGGAGGAAGGAAGGAAGTGGCACAATATTTCTTAAATGCTGCAATGAAAGAAATGTCAGTTTAGAAACTTACGTCCAGCAAAAATATTATTCAGGAGAGAAGAGCAAATGAAGACATTCTCAGATAAAGGAAACTAAGAGAATTTGTCACCAGCAGATCTACTGTGAAAGAATGGCTTAAAGAAAATCCTCTAAACGGAAAGAAAACTGTAAAAAGAGGAATCCTGGAATAGTAGGAAGGGAGAACTAAATAAGCAAAGCCACAGATAAATACATTAGGCACACACTTTCCTACAGTTTTCTAAATTATATGTGAGGGTTGAAGCAATATTATATCACTCTTTGGTGGTGTTCTAATTGTATAAGGAGGAAACATTTAAGACAATTATATTATAAATGGGAGAGGGTAAAAAAAAGTAAAGGGATTTTAGGTTTCTGGATTTCATCAAAACTGGTAAAATGATGACATAAATAGACTGTCATATGCTATAAACATATAATATACTATAGAAATATAGAAAAATCAGTAAAAAAAAGCTATCAAAGAGATACAATTAAAACACTATAGAGAAATCAAAATGGAATTAAAAAATGCTCATGTAATCTACAGGAAAGCCAGAAAAAAAAAAAATCCAGAAAAACAAAATGCAGAAATTAAGCACTAAACTTACATTTCAAAGCTATCCATTAACTAAAGTCACAATGCAAATTAGAAAATATTTTGAATTGAATAATAATGAAAATACAAAATAATGAAATTCACAGGCAGCATTAAAGCCATGTTTAGAGGGAAATTAATAGCATTAAATGCATACATTGCAAACGAAGGAAGACTGAAAATCAATTAACTAAGAATCTATCACAATAAGTTAGCTTGCATAAACAAACAAACTCAGAGAAAGTACCAGTAAGAAAATAATAAAGATGAGAACAGAAGTCAGGGACATAGCAGCCAAAAGAGACTCACCAAATCTAAAAGTTAGTCGCTTACAATGAATAAAATTACTGGAATACTGGCAAGGTTGATCAAGATTAGAAGACATATGCACAGGATATAAATGTCAAGAGAAAGGGGAAGACTTCAATACAGAATCTGTATTCACCGAAGGAATCCTATGACTATAATAAAGATAACTCTAAATCATTGCATTTAAAATTTAGAAGAAATAGCCATTTCATAGAACAGCACAAGTCACAAAATTCATTCAAAAGGAAATTTATAATATAAATATTCAAAAGTTATTAAACTAATATACTTGCATTTTAAAATATTCCCAGAAAGCCACCTTCATGTCAATGTTGCTTTACTGTTAATTTCTATGAAATATTTAGGTTAGGCATAACATTCATGTTACATAAAATTCTTCCAGAGAAAAGAGAAAATGGGAATGAATTAATTCATTTTGTGAGGTTATCATGCTTTGCTAACAAAAATATAACTAGATTTTGCATTATATATATGCCAATGAACTAATAAATAACATTGAAAAATCCTAAAGAAAATATTAGCTAACTTAATCAATACTTTAAAAAGATAAAACATGCTAATTAATTTTTGTTATAGAAATGCAAACTTAGTTTGACATTGAAAAATCAATAAATAAAATTCCCTACATGTATAGAATTTAGGGAAATTTTTTGATCATCTCAACAGATGCAAAAGAGAATTTGATAGAATTAAATATTTATTTATGATACAGTCTTACACCATATAATGACATTATATAATGGTGGACCCATAAGATTATAATGCTGAATTTTCACTTACTATTTCTTTCTTCGCTGTCTTTATTCCATTTCTTTCTTTTTTTTCTTTCTCTTTTCCTTCCTATCTTCTTTTCTTTTTCTTCTTTTTTTCTTTTCTTTCTTTTCTTTTCTTTCTTTCTTTCTTTCTTTCTTTCTTTCTTTCTTTCTTTCTTTCTTTCTTTCTTTCTTTCTTCTTTTCTCTTTCTTTTTTTAATGACATTTATTAAGTCCCCACTATGAGTTTGGCCCCATGCACCATCCCTTTTGTTTCAGTTTATTATTATCATTCCTTTGCAGATGAAGATACTCATTCTGACTCTTATCAGAATAGAAAAGATAGATCCTTCCCTGGGTATTTCCTCCAAGTTGACTTCTGAGTCCAGTGGGCTTGTGAAAAAATTAAGTCATTGCTGATTTAGAGAAGCCATTCCTATCTTTATATGTCTTTATTTTAGAACTTTTTTTTAAAAAAAATTAATAGACACATAATTGTACATATTTATGGAGTGCATGGTGATGTTGCAATACATACAATGTATGGTAATCAGATCAGGATAATTAACATATCCATCATCTCAAATAGTTATCATTTCTTTGTATTGGGAACATGCAATATCTTCCTTTGAGCTATTTGAAACTATATACTATATCATTGTTAATGATAGTCATCCTACAGTGCTACAGAATAGTAGAACGTATTCTTCCTATCTAGTTGCAATTGTGTATCCTTTAACAATTTTTTCTATGTTTAGTTATGTTTAGATAAATACACAAATACTTACAGTTGTGTTACACTGGTCTATAGTATTCAAGACAGTGACATACTGTACAGGTTTGTAGCTTGGGAGCAACAGGTTATACTGTATAACCTAGGTGTATATAGGCTATACCATCTAGGTTTGTGTAAATATACTGTATGGTGTTCACACAATGATGAAATTGCCTAATGACACATATTTCAGCACATATGTATTCTTGTAATTAAGCGACATATGTCTATAAATGTTTATTTAATAAGTGGTTATCTAAAAAATTAATATATAGCAAAAATCATACTTAAAGTGCAAAAATCTCTCTAAAATCAGTATCAAGGAAAAGAAATAACTATTGTTGTCATATCTTTTCAATTTTGTATTGGAGATCTTAACAGGTGCAACAAGACAGGAAAGTCAAATAAACAGAGATTCTGATGTAGTTGGTTTGGAGTGGGTCTTGGGCTCTCTAGGTGATTCTAGTGAATAGCTATGATCAAGAATCACTACATAATAATCTGCCATCCTCAGGGTTTGGAAGAGTGAGTAGGAGGAACCTGCCTGGGCCTGTCTGGTTTTCCTTATTTCTGTCTTACAGGGTATTTGCCACTGCTGCCTTGATTTTACGATTACAAACACTCACTCTAATTAAGGTGGATGTGGTAAAGCCTGGAGAAAAGCAAAATTTACACCTTTGCCTTAGTTTGCATCACTGTTGTTCCCTCTGAGCGTTACACACAATTCTCTTCCTATCTAGGTGTTTTCCTTCCCTAGTTCCCTGAGACTGAACATGTGGAAGGAGCCACCAGTCACTGCTAATACAGCATCTTGGGAGAAACATGAATGTGGGATTCAAGGCTAAAGTATAGAATGATAAATTGTCCTAGAGATGTCCCAATATTTGGTGGTCACCATAGACAAGTCATGAATGTACCTATACTTTCTATAGAATTGTCCTATTTTTCATTTGCATTTTCTTATCTTTTCTCTGCTCATATATGTTTCTCTGTGCTGTACTTTGTAGCAAATGTGAAGACTTCTGATTGTTAAAAAATAAATAGTTTAGACAAACTTCTGTTCTTGGTAACAGAAAATAGCTCTACAAATAAATGGATCTTATCAGTTGAAAAACTACAGAAATAAGACTTCCTTCATGTCCTTTATTCTAGCAATTGAACTGAATTATATTTATGGTGTTTCAAAATTATATTCAAAATATAAACATATTTCAATTCTAGCAGCATGTGTCTTTCTCCACAAATATATCAATGTCAATTATGATTAGCAAATAAAATATTGCAAGTGATATATGTAGTGCTTTTGAAATTAAGTAAACCAATTTGAGAGGAAAAATAATTAAAATAGGAAATATTAGCCTTAAAATGCTTTTGCAGAAAGTTGATTTGTTCTAGATGCTTTGGCTTTGTTTATTTTAACCTCTCTTGGGATGATTTAAAAAGAGCAGTTATCTTCAAGCTGTTTGATAATAACAGATGTTTGTGTTTAAACCCTCTGAGAAAAAATACCAGATGATTAAATGTCACAATAAATTCCTTGGAAATGAGTGAATTTAAGTTCCATAGCTAAAAAAAAAAAAAAATCATTTAAGGTGATTGAAATAATTATGTTATGCTTTCAGTTTGGATTAGCCAAGAGAAAACTTTATGATTTTAAAATGCTCATTTACAATAAATCTTACATAAGCTTGTTTTCTGTTTTCTTCTGGGAAGAAAGAACCTATCAGTGAGGGACCTTCTATGAAGAGTTAGGCCGCACCTTTACATGGTACCTGTTGGACCCTTATGCTATCGAACCATGAAAATTTCAAGGGGCATAGTTAATATGGGAAGATATTTTTCCTATCTAGAGTAATGCATAAAAAAGTAATAAATTACCTCTTCTATGAAGTAGCTAACCAGGTTGAATCCTCACAGCCTCTGATTTCATGTTGCTTGCTCTTAAAGTGCACACTACTAGGACTAACCTCCAGCACTGGGTCAGGAACTGTGAAGAATCATATCAGGTCTGGAGATTTTCTCTGTGTTCATTGGGTCCCAAAGTTAATAAAACCAACATTGCAATGATACTAAGAGTTTTAAATAATGGTTAATTGAGCCAAAACGGTTTTGAAGGATGCAGTTTCACTATATTTGAAAACGAATAGGTTATGAAACAAAAGGAAAGAGGCAAATAAATAGTAATTATTGTAAGTCATTCAGTTTTTTATTTACTTCCACAACAAACATTATTGATTTAATATAAGCCGTACCCTGGACTATATGCATATTTCTTATGAATTGAATTGAAGTATATTTATTTCCTGTGTCACAAAATGATGACATGTATAGGCAAGAAAATAATTAACCCGATTTAATTCAATCTCGAGCTTAATGATGGAACTAGATCCCATCTATTAAAAATTTAATCAGCAATTAGAATGAACTTATTATTTATAAATTGTTTCTAGACACACTGATTAAGGACTAAACTAAAACCAATTGTCTTAAGGTCATTTCCAGTTTAATGTCCCATAGTGTCTCTATCCTGGCACATTCCAACCTAAACTTGCTGTTGGCCAAGCATTGCCCCACCTCACCTTCCCACTTTTTACATCCTCTCTGATGTAAGTGTCTGAGGACAATATCACCAGCATTATCCAGGTGCCTGTGAGAAATGCAGGTTGGGCTTACCCCAAGTCTCATGAGTTAGATTCACTATATAATTCCCAGGTAGTAAGTGTGTACACTAAGGTTTGAGGAGCACCAGGGTATATCTCAATAAATGAAATGAACAGGGTCCAACTGTACAAGCCAGAAACTCGGAGTGTGATTCTTGAAACCTCTTGCTTTTCTGCTTTGCCAATCAAGCACCTCATTCTGTTTATTCTACATATCAGATCCATGGTCTTATTCCTTCTCCACAATTGGGAAAATCTATTGTCTTCTTCACTTTTCATTTCGATTACCCTAATCCTAATTGAAGACAGATCTCATTTGCCTGATAAACAGTAAGTTCCTACTGGTATCCTTGCTTCCACATTTCTCACTCTCTGAATTTCCTCTACACACATTAATCACAGTGGCCTTCTTCAAACATGTACCTGATGTCATCTCTTCCAGTTGAAATATTTCAATGGTAACCAATTGCTCTCATAATTATTAAAACAATTCACAGTATGGCCTATGGGCCCAGCAGGATCTGGTCCCTGCCTACCACTGCATTTCCTTCTCTAATCCAGCCTCACCATTCTTCTTCTGTAACGGCCTTCATCCATGCCTTACTAGCATAAAAATTTCTCATATCAGAGCTTAACGATTGTGTGTGTGTGTGTGTGTGTGTGTGTGTTTCCTCTTGGTAGTGTACTCTTCTCCATATTTATCTAAATAATTCACATTCATTTTTCATCTCTCAGTAAAATGAAAAATTTTCAGAAAACCTTTCTCTAGTTTCAAATATAACATCAACAAACACAAAAAGCAATCATTCTGTTATATTCTTTAACAACGCACTGAACTTTTGTTTTTTATAAATGTCAAACAATTCATGATTGAATACTTGTCTCCTATAGCAGACTATAAACTCCATGATGTTGACAGCTGTGTCTTGCTCCACTAGTGCACCCCAGTGCCTATACGGTGCCTTGCATATAGCACTCTTTCCTCAATATAGGCGTGCAAGAACTACATCTGGCCTCTATTCTCTTTTACATAATTTTAATTATTTTCTTTTTCAAGATCAGAGGCAGAATCTAAGTTCCTTATCAACTGACTATCCTACTAACTTTTCCTAGGGCTGCGTTTAGTTCTGGAAGAAGTGCATGGGTCTAAGGCATGGCAGGGAAATGGTTATATATTGTTATTCGAGTGTTCACTATAGTCTGGGAAACCTGGTCTTTGATAAGTGATACACAAAGACAAGCACACAAAGGTACTTCAGGGATGGACACTTGGATCTTTCCCTCTGGCTGCTTTCTTTACTGCTTCAATATCACGCTTGGGGAATCTGCATTATTTGTTAATTTGTGTCCACGCCAAAGCAAGGACCTATTTCTAAGGATATATAGTACTCCTTATTTGGACTAATGCAGCCCTTTGCTCCATAGTGTCCTGCTCGATGCCATCAGAACGTACACTGTGTCTCTGATTTTCTTACCTCCTTAGAGGTAGCTTGGAGTTAAGGATCAAAAGAATTTGGGATCAGAGCTCCCACCTGGACCATTGCTCTGCACTCTAACTCTGTCTCCAACCTCTGTTTTCTCTTCTCAAAATCTTATGTTTCCCCCTAGTCTGGGAAATGAGTTTAAACTGATTTTCTCAAATATTCTGTTTATGTTTCTCAATTCCCCTTAGAACATTAACTTTTGGAAAACAAATGTTAGTAAGAGACTCCCTTTCTCTCTGCTCTATTATATTCTTCCATCACATAAAATAAAAATTTAAGAAACAAACAAAATAACAGAAAGGCTTTCTCTGGTTTACTGAATGTCTCTACATGTAAGAAATATTGTTAAATAAGTGGAACATTAAAGAAATTTTCTTAACTTCTGAAGATGTTCTAAATGACATAGGGGATTATGTGTTGAAGGAATTTCAGAGGCCATTTTTTGTTTCTCTATGTTGGTCAGGTACAGGAAACATCTCTCTAAACCAGACAGCTCATACTGTCTAAGTTGGCTTATTAACTGTATCAACAACTGATGTAAAAGGCAAATAATAGAAATATCACCACAGTTTTCCTTTAGCAAACTGGAGACATATATGTGGTATTTATGTTAAGGTTGTACCTTGGTTTTCAAGTGACATGTTCTAGTCATTCTGTTCTGTTAACTTGAGACTATTCTAATTTTCATGATTTTTATAAAAAGTCCTCCTAAAACTGGGACATATTTCGTAAAATAATGCAATATATGGAAACAAAATTGCCACAGTTGTAATTTTTCACAATGGAAAAAAAATTTAAGAGTGGCAAAATAGCACCATGTTCTCTTTTATGGGAAATGAATAAGTAAATTACTGTAGCTTTCAAGATTCCAAATCCCTATGTGTAGAATATATAAAAATACAGGCCATTCTCACTGGGGATAAGTAGTATCTCATTGTGTTTTTGATTTGCACTTCCCTGATGATTAGAGATGTTGAGCATTTCTTCATATGTTTGTTGGCCATTATTCTGTCTTCTCTTTGATAATGCTATAACACTAATGGATGAAAGATATTAAGTATCTTAATTTTAATATATGTTTCCACTTAAATATTTTATCTTCCTTTCTTTTTTATTTTAAAGGCTATTTTAAATTCTTCCCCCTGTGTATTGGACTTCTGCAGACATGGATTATGCTAAGAAAATGTTCTAACTGGTGTAATTAGCGTCCAGCTCCCAGTAATGCAGTAAAATGCTGCTCTCAATTAGTCACCGGGGTCACACATTGCCCCCCTGAGTGCACTGCATAAAAATTCAACACTTTGATCTCTTTATTAAAAGATTCTCTAGGGTTAGAGAAGCATATTAAAATTATTTTATTAAAGATGTTTTTAATCTTCCTAATGTGTTTTGCCAATCTAAAATGCAAAGAAAAAGAAGAAAAATAATAAAAACTTTATGCTTTGTTGCATGCATTAAAGGGACAATAAAATGCAGTTCAATTAATATTTATTGAACAACTATTATACACAAAGGATTGTTTAAGGCACTGTATAGCTTTTCAAAACTTAATATTCCATTTCTCAGCTTGAAAACCTTATAATCTAATAATGAAAAAGACGAATAATAGCTTACGAGAATATAGGCATGCCACAATCTAAGTAATATTAAAAAGCCTGGGGGACGCAGAAAATAAGATATATTCCCAAAGATGCTTGAGGAAGTGTCTCTGTTTTAGAAGGTTTTCTTTTTATTCTGCAATTATTTTCTTAGATTTTCCTAATTTTTAAAAATTATTGTTTATAACTCATAGAGATTTTATAATAAATCTTTTTTATGTGTTAAAAACACATATAAAAGGTGGTACATCTCTCTACTCTCTTGGAAACACCGCGTATTCTCTGTAGGTTCCATGTTTACTAATATGTATAAACTCTTCAGCATATGGTGGCAGAATTACATCTACAATGCCATGTGTCGCAGCGATACTATTGAACTGGAATGGGAAGAAGTGGGTAATTGCTTTCTGATACAACTATGTGATGTCACACACATGAATGCTTGTATTTGTGTATGTATGTTGTATAATTCTGATAAATACTTTATATTATTCCTTCGAAAATAATACAATATTTTAATAAGACATTTGTCTTTCACATTCTGTATGCCAGCCTTAAATTTGCTATTATATATGCCAAAATACTTCTGAAAGTTGTGTGTATATGTGAACGTGAGTGAACAAGGCATGGAATCCTCAATAACAAACTAGATACAAAGTAGATATAGCATGTTTTGAGAAAGTAATGGATATTTTAACGATTATTTTTAAGATCTACTTTATTTCAGATTTTTCAAAACATTATTCAACTTCTTAATGTGGTATATGTATACCATGGAGTACTATTCAGCTTTAAGAAACAATGGTGATATAGCACCCTTTGTATATTCCTGGATAGAGCTGGAACACATTCTACTAAGCAAGGTATCCCAAGAATGGAAAGACAAGCATCACATGTACTCACCATCAAATTGGTATTAACTGATCAACACATAAGTGCACATATGAGAATAACATCTATTGGATGTTGGGCAGGGGGGAGGGGGAAGGGGGAAGGAGGGAGAGGCGACAGGTATATGCATACACAAAGAGTGCAATGCGCACCACCCGAAGGATGGACATATTTGAAACTCGGACTGGGCGGGGGCAAGGGCAACATACATAACCTAAACATCTGTACCCCCATAATATGCTGAAATAAAAAAAAAAAAGAAAAGAAAAAGTTTAGACAAAGTAAATTTAGCAAAGTTTATTTGGGCAAAGAATGATTCATCAATCAGGTAGCATTTAGAACCAGGAGAGATTCAAAGAGCTCCACCTGGGAGTGTGAGCAGTGTGCTTTTATAGGTTGCATGCAAAAGCAAACTAGAGAAAGCATCTAATTGGCTACAGCTAGATGTCTGCCTTATTTGGGCCTCGTGTGAAAGCCTGACTGCTTGAGATTGGCTGAAACTGGACTGTTTGTTACATTCCTAAATTGGTTAGGTTTTGGTTTGTTTACATACAAAGTTAGGTTACAGTTTGTTATGCAGGAACTCAAAGTACAGACACTCCTGCTTATTTTATTTAACATTAATATGTGTCTAATTTTAATCTATAATGCTATAATTGATACTTTTTCAAGAAAAAACTTTCTAATTTTAACTTAGTTCTAAGACATTTTGATATAAATCGATTTAAAGTTACACTATTTATAGATTAGACAAGTAAAACTATGGAAAAAAAAAAAAAGAAGTGCAATGTGGGCAGGGAGGAAAGGGACCCAGGAAATTCCCAGGCACACAAGCACAGTCTCTGAATCAGCACACAGAGGATGCTAAAGCAATGCTACTTGAATATGTAAGTAGAAAAATAACTGGCATAGGAAGCCCAGCTTTAAATACCTAAACAGTGGTAATTTACAATGCTGTTCAGCATCTCATGAGGTCTGTTATTGCCCTCATTTGCTGTCATTAAAACTTCTTGACTTATGGTAGTGGGGACATTTATGCTATGACCATTTAATACCAATCTAAATGTAAGTCAGTGGCTAAACAAGTTTTTCCTTTTAGAAAATCATTCAATTCATAACCATTCTGAAAGTGTTGCTCTACCAAAATGAAGGATATTTTTATGGTCACTGAATCACATAATCTTAATGTTGGAAAGTAACTAAATTGATTTATCTTAGTCCAAACATTATCAAATACCAGACTCATGTCTATCACATCATGGCTAACGGACTGATCAGTTTATTCTTAGAAAGTCTTGTTCACACGTCCCACACTCCCCCTTTCACTACCCATCTCATCCAAGTAGCCTTGACTTCAAGATGTTTTGGTTTCCATGCACTAAATGAAAATTGTTATCCTTCTAATTTCCATCTGAGGGCCTTTTTTGTTATTTTACTTTGTTGATCATTCTAAAATCAATATGAAAAAAATATAATTTATTTTATATCTAAAAACTCTTCATATGTACTTTTGCTGGTTTTTCCCTGTGATAAATTAATCTTCAATTCCTTATATTTTTTTTTATCAGAAGACAGGGCAAAATAGCATTTTTATTCAAGAGTTGTGAAACCAAATATCTTAGGAAATTGCTGTAAAGAAATGCAAAGAGATGACTAAGCATATCATTATTTTTAAAAATAAGCACATAGAACAGTAAATTATTAACCAACATGTTGTGAAATGAATTTGTCCCTATTATTTTAATGTATATACAAGCACAAATTATTGCCATGATGAAAAAAAAAAAGAAATGCTGCAATGTACCCATCCTGGTACTCTATATGTAATCCATGAACCAATTTGCTGACACATAACCAATGACTAACTTCTCCTGGAAATCAATATATATATATTGTAATGCATACGTTACTGAAAAAATCTCTTGGTATGCAAAACTGTGCATGAAAAATAACTGGGCTTACAGAATATATGGGATGGTGACATACAATCCAAGCAGTAGCCAAATACATAGTATGTAAGGAATTCTAATATATATGACTAAATTTTCATATCCATAATACGTAAAAACTCCTGTACTGTATTTATTCAATAGAAAACTCACAAAAAGTAGGCAAAATTCAAAAGCTAATTCACAAAAAAGGATATATAAATCATTAATTAGTAAATATAAGTTTCCCCAACTTTATTAGTGATCATAAAGGTATATATTAAAGCAACATGATTTTATCTAAAGTATAAAGACATAAAATAGAAGTATCAACAAGGATCTGAAACAGTTGGCTCTCACATATACTGGTGCTAAAGCATAATAACTTCAGGAAATTATTTGGTTGACTAAATCTGCGTCCCATGGCCAGCAATGCTGCTCCTGATATTTCCCATGAAAAATGCTTATACAAATGTTTCGGGAAAATCCGAAAAACTGCCTTCCAAACTGTGTGAGTGCCAAGAGACCAAAGCATGACCCAGACAAATCCAGCTTGAAAGGTTAGATGGGTTTATGAGAGGTTACTTACATGCTGCAA
Source organism: Avahi laniger (assembly GCA_963575035.1). Classification (NCBI taxonomy): domain Eukaryota; kingdom Metazoa; phylum Chordata; class Mammalia; order Primates; family Indriidae; genus Avahi; species Avahi laniger. The sequence continues at coordinate 23,977 of CAUYSK010037448.1, forward strand.
GGCTCTCACTTCTGAGCAGCAGCACTCTCTGGAGAGTAAAATCCGCACTGCCTATCCATGGAGCCCAAATGTCTGGCAAGTGACGTAGAGCTTTCTCAGGTGTCATTGCACGTTTACAGGTGAGATGACCACCTACGCAAAGGGGGCCACTTAAATATTCTCTTTGTGCTCTGTGTTTCTTTCAGCTACCTTGTTTGGATCTACATCTCTAAAGAAATCTGCTCGAGTTCTGTTAAACATTAAAAGCCAATGGTGGGGAACTTGTATTCTTCCCTCAATAAATATGTTCATTAATAATATGTACAAGTAAGCCCCTTACAAATGGAATGGAAAATAAATTAGGTTATTTGGTACAATGGAATATTATACAGCTTGTGCATGGATGAACTGCTGATTCATGGAACAATATAGATAAATCTCATAATCATAATGGTAAAAGCAAGAAGACTCACACAAACAGTAACACATAATTGCATTAACTGAGGCACAATAAAAATAATTATGACTATAGTCACTAACCTTCTCATTTTCCCATCTAAGTCTAAATATGCTATACTTGAAATATAGACTTCTTGTTAAATGTTTGATTTAACATGTAATTTACATTTTTCAAGGAGAAAGTATCCTTGACATATTTGGATGATTACATTATTTGCCTCTCTTTGCTGACATAATGCTAATTTGTAATATATGAATTTTCTCAACTAGTGAATAAAGAATATGTGAAACATTTTTGTTATATTAATAAAATGCATTTTATTGTGAGAACTTCATGATTCTATATTTCATTTAGCAATAAATGTGCATTGTTCACTCATGATCTCCTATTGGCATCGGAGTGCTCTTCTCAAAGGTAAGAAGCTGTGAACCTTCCTGTTTTATTTGCCTTACAGAGCTGGCTCTTTTTAGGATATAAAGATGGAGCAACTGCTGTGACTGAAATGAATTCTGGGCTATAAAAGTCAACAGGTCTCCTTAAACAGCAATTTTTTAAATTCTTCCTGTCAGTCTACAAAACCGTGGAAGATTGCAGTTAAATGTTCTTGGTCATTTTAAAAGATGTCACAGGCTCTTGCATTATATATCATTCCAGTCAATTGGCTGAGGTCATATCTGGCACTTCAAAGCTCACCCTTGGAAAAGAAAAATGTAGGTCAAACCTGCTTGTATTATATATACACAATGCATTTCTTTAAATATATATTGCATCTCTAGCAGTAATGAGACGCTAACCCTGTACAATACGCAGAGTGGTATCTGTGCCTCAGTCTTCCCGTGTATCTCTTTAATATGGGAAATCACTTTTAGGAAGTAGATGAGCACAGATTAGAAAATTGTAAGAAAAAATGAAAGTAGTGTTTACTCCTTTAACACAACTCTAAGCATAATATAAAATCAATGTTGAATCTCTTATGCATATGATTTTTGATAAATATGTTTATTTTCCTTTTATGTATTAACATAAACAGATGCCTCATAAAAAGTTCAGTAAGACAAGTGTGTTTTCCTTCTGATGTTATGATTGTATTCATATTATGTAATTGTATTTTTTTCAAGAAATTAGGCACCAAGTACAATCAAACATAAAGCACAAGCTTTAAGTTATATAAACCTATAATAAAAAAAATGATTGGCCTTACTAAGAAATTTGAGTTTTTTTCAGTCTATTTCCAGTATTATGGGAATAAAAGTGATAAATGTACTTCCTGATATGCTTCTAGAGCGTAGCAAATGACTATAAACACCTAACTGCTTTTTAAATGGAATCTTTCTACTCCAAATGTTTAGTGTTTTCAAATTTAAATTTTTAAATAGCTTGATTATGCCATTTGGATAATACATATGTAATCAAAAACATATATAGTAAAAGAATATGTAGCTTGACGGAATTTTTAATCGATCATGCGTGCATAGCTCTGCATCTACATTCTGCTGTGTGAGTAAATTACATGTAAAGATTTAAAAAACCTTGCAAAAGGTGACAGTTTTTAAGGGTGGAAATGATCTAACAAACATCAATTGCGCAATCAGGGAAGGGAGTAAGATGAAATTTGACATGAATATGGAGTAAAATGTTAGGAAATCTGTATACTTTCAAGGATTAGAGGTCTAATGCAAGTAGAGAATTTCCCAGTATCATTAAAGGAGTTCCCTCTAGTCAAGGAAAAAGCCACTAAAAATATCTAATTGTTTTGTTATAAATGATCTATAATCAATAAAATGACCTATATAAGCTGGATGGTAGAAGTGAATAGAGAGCTAAGATATTCTTAGTAAAGTTTCCTTACATTTAAGACTTTTGCGAGATTGGCCACATTGATTAAGAATGAAAATATTTCAAGGATTTACAATTTTTCTTTATTTTCTTATATGGAGGAAATATGTAAATAAGGTATGGTAAATTATTTGATCGAAATGTTAATGTAATGATGGAGCACAAGACCATAAGTAAGTCACTAGATCACGTGAACACAAATTCCATATGTTTTTATTGGTAATAAGTGAAAAACAAAATAATGGATGTTCAGGTAAAGTATGCGACCCAGTATACCTAAAAGCTGTTAATGCCATCAAAACAAGGAAAGCCTGAGAAACTGTTACAGACAAGAGGATCCTAAGAAGACTTAACCGTGATGTATTATCTTAGATGGGAGCATAAACAGAAGAGCATTAGGTGAACACTAAGGAAATCTGAATGAAGTATGGGTTTTAGTTAATAAGAATGTATCAACATATTGGTTCATTTATTGTAACAAATTTACTATACTAATGCAAGATGTTAGTAATAGAGGACTCTGAGTGGGGTATGTGAAGACAGTTGTGATAACTTTGCAATGTTTCTGTGGCTCTGAAACTATCTTGAAATAAAACATTTACTTAAGAACACACAGAGAAAAAAAGAACAATCATAACACATTTCTATAGATACATCAAATCAGGCACACCAATTTTGATTCATACACCATGACTCTAATTTTCTGAAACAGAGTAAAGATACCAAGACTTTCATGAAAATAGGAAAACTGTAAAAGAGAAAATCAGCATCGTTTCATGGAGAACACGGCCACACCACACGCCAATTATTGGCGCTCTGCATACCATTGTTTTTTGTCAGCGAGTTAAGTCTCACTTTCCCAAGAGTGCTGTAAATCTTTCGTTCCTGTAAGCACTACAACATGCGTGATGCATGGAAATCCCTTGAAGTAGGGCCTAACCTAGAGTAAATGAGTGATAAGTGGTAGCAATTATAATTATTAAGGGGAATAAAATCATCCTACAAAATTAAAGTTTCTTTAATTGCTTTATGATGATGATATACATAATCACAATGCAGGACATAAAATTTAATCAGGCTAAATATTGGTTTCAGTTAATTTCATAGTGTAATCAACTTGAGCAAACTTTATTTTTTTCAAAACTCCATCCCCGTTGCAACTTTATCTTGAAAATTTGTTTATTGTAAATTTACTTTTCTGTTTCTCTTTTCTGCACATGCTGAGGACATTGTTTTCCTGAGGGAACTCTGAGCCCGGAGGGTATTGACAATGTTGCGTGACCTGAGGTTTGGCCAAAAAGGTGCGACCCCAGCAAATGAAAAGCTGAGGGCAACAGAACATTTGCTAACTTATAGGTCAACAGATATGGGGGACCACTGGGAGACAACACTTTGGAGAAGGAACTGGCGTTCTTGTGAAGTACAACAGCAATTGTGGCAGTAAACAAGGAGAGCCATCTGCGGGGAGGAAGAACAAGAGAAGTGGATTTGTAGAATCCACATTCATGCAGGATACGAAAAAGCATGTTTTTAAAACAAACTTGCAAGTTGTTTTAAGGGAAACTTGATGCGCACATACGTGCAAATGAGTGAAATAAGCTAAGAAATTTGAGTTACTATTTTAATACAGCTAAGTTCGTATTTCCAACCATAACTGGGGATCAAGACAGCCATAGCATAGCCTTCACCTGACTAATCCTTAGACAAGATTCTGCCTGACAATACACCCCACCCTGCTCCCTAGCTCCTTTTTGTTAAAACATTTCCATTAGAAAACTTGCAAGTGTAAGTCCTTTCTCTAATCCTTTGAGATGTAATTTTTTTAAAAGCCAATTTTTTTACAACCCAGGAATGTCTTTCTTAAGGACCTGGGAGCCATCTCTTTAAAATGTAATCAAGGATGATAGTTTCTGGAACCTCAACTCAGTGAGCACTTTGCTTCCAGCTGTGAAGCCAACTAGCAAACACAGATGGTCTATCATGCCCATCTTATCTTGGTTCTTAAAACCTACCACCTCCAGAAATACTCTCCAGGTCCAGGGATTAGGGGGATGGGGGGGGCAAATCTACACCTAAAGGACACGGGGAGCACTAAAGGAAGGGAAGGGCATGCCTTTAACCCGCACTTGGGTGAAGCAAAGACATAAAGTGTAACTATAATGTTTGTACCCTCACAAAACCCTGGAATAATTAAAAAAAAAACAAAAAACCTGCCACCTCTTGTTTGAGCAAAGTCGAAAACAATTCAGTTCTGGACTCTTCCCCTTATTGCAATGGGAGATAACATCTCCCTTACTTGTTTAACACTGTCAGGTGGGTGTAATTTTGCTTCAAAACTAGAAATATTTTGATGATGGATAAAATAAATGGCATGACATGATGTCGACAAATGTGTACTAAACCAAAAATTGAAAAATATGAATTCTAGTTCTGAGCATAACATTGCCTTATTATTTAGGCTGTGACAAGTGACTTTTACTCTTTGAGCTTCAGGAATTTTTGGTATTATATAAAATGCATTGCAGATCGATAAAATATTTTGCTCCATTTTTAGTTTCTAGTGACTCCCTCCTTTGGGAAAAACATTGGATTTTGTAGACAGAGCATGTTCTGTACTTTTCTGATCCTGTCACTGTTTTGAGGGAGGACAGAAATTATTTCTAATACCTTATTTTTTTTCTTTTACAGAAGCTATAATTAGCCCACAAAAAGTAATACCTTTGCTTGCACCCATTAAATTCATGAGTTAATATTCCGTAGACATTTGTGGGATATGTTTGCTTTTCACAGAAAATGATTCTGAAGTTTCTTTAACTTGTTTCTAGAAAGGACATCCCTTAAGGGCAAATTTGGGCTAGGGTTGTTGAATTTGATGCCAAAAACTGCCTTTGGCCCTAGAACAGATTTCTCTTATATTTGCAACTACAGAAGCCAAATAAACTAGGCCCTAAATAAAATAATGTTGCTGTTTCTTTTGTGCAGAGACCAGATTCAGAACACTTCAGTTGGAAATGAGAGATTCTTGGTATTGTATTAGTTCTATGGTGTGCTAGCTTTTGTGTTTGTAACTTCCAAGAGATAAAGGGCTTTGTTTTCCTGGCAATGTCCAATATTCATAGGGAAAACTTCTGTAAGATTTGAGGAAAAAGAGGAAGGAAAAAAGAAAAAAGACAGAAAAAAGGAAGAGAGGGAGGAAGAGGAGGGAGAAAAAGCAGGGAAGAACAAATGAAGGAATAAGAGCAGTGATGAGAAAGAAAAAGAAAAAGAAAACAAGAGTGTGATTAAGCATGAAAAAGAAATATTATTAATTAGTTTAAGCAGGATACTTCCTCATCAATGAATTATTAGATCACGTATTTGAGATACGTATATGTACAACCTAAGGAAAGTTAATTAGAAATAGAGTATTAATTACATGTCATACAACATTCAAAATAATATGCTACACACTGAAATAAAAAAAAAATTTACTAAGGTAAAAAAGGAAAATCACAGCCCTAAGAGTGTTGATTGGCAAGTGGATTTTCCTCTGGCACATAAAGAGTTGGTCATTTATATAAAACCTCTGGGTACCTTAACACAATGCTTGAGTTTTTATGAAAGTAGAGATTTCTTTATTTTGTACTTTTTAATACTGTCTATATTTTACTATAGGGTATTTGTGGGCTTTTAAGAAATGAAATTTAAATTAAAACATGTACTACAGAATAAATTACATCATTCTCTGCTAATAAAATGCTTTAAAATCCTTTCCTCAGTAAGCCTAAGCAGTGCAGCAAGCTTTAGAGCACCCGGTCTTATCATCAGGAGCCTAGGATAATATCAAGAGTGAGAGGCAATCATGAAAAAGGCTTCAATTTCTTTTCCCAGGTTTACTTTTATTACATGCAGAAAGGAAGAGAAAAGAAAAAAAAAATAAAAAAACAGCATGTTGGTTAACGGGGCCTGTTCCTTCAAAAAAAATCTTATGTTTTTGCTTTAATTTGAACCCAATTTTTTCCAGGAGACAACTCTCCTCTAAAATAGGTTGTTATTTCAAAAGGAAAAAAATGGTTTATTTCTTTTTTAAAAAGATAGAACTGCACTTTCATTTTATATGATCACCAATATTAATAGGGGAGCTCTGGAAAATGGTATTTTGATAATGAACAATATTATCTAGTAGGGAGTTAAATTGTGTTCTGGAGCCACAATTGCTTGGTTTGCAATTCTATACTATAAATTTATTTTGATGTTTTTCTTAGCTTGAAATTTAGGCAAAATATTTTTGAGATGCCTGATCCACTATTCCAGTAATGTATAAAACATTTATGTAAGTTGCCAAAAAGTATAGAAAATGAAATAAAAATTCCCATAATTGTCTCTTTTCTGCTTAAGTACCATGACAGCATTTTTGAACTTAAGAAAACATTCATAAGGAAATAAAAAATTAATAATAATTTGGGATAAATAATCATACAGAGTCTATTTTATTTATGTTGTGTGCTATATGTTGGTAGTTTCCAACTCAGAAAGATTTTGTAGTCTTTGTTAACTAGAAAAAGGAAAGTTTAATGAGCCAAAAAATTCATTAATTCGTCTTTGTGTTGGTGTGGATATATGTGTATGAAGTAGTATCAGGGAAGTGCACTGTTTTCCATTTTCTTCAAGGATTTATCTTTTATCAAGCCTATCTGTTTAGATGGTTGGTTAGAGAGAATGCCTTGACATTTAAAAATCAAGAACTTTCTGATTATTAATTAATTGTTCAGAATGGCTAATTCAGTAACTGTAGTATTAATTTTCATCCTGAAATTGAAAAAGCTTGCACCATTTCAGTGGGAACTGTCATTTAGAAATCTTTTGAAAATGATGAATGATAATGAAACAAAAATGGGGAAAAAAGACACCAAAACATACCTAGTCACAGAAAAATACAGTCTTCAATACATGTTTAGTATTTTCTAAGCTTGGCCCATAAATAATATTCATTTTTACCTGTTACCCCATCATCAACATACGGATTTGAAATTTTATTCTTTTTTAGTGTTTCTAGCTGTAAAGGCATGCCATAATAATCCAACTACAAGCCATTGCTGGTTCATGCTGGCTAATCAGCTGAGTCAGTCCCCAGCTGGAGTTTCCTGCATGCTTTGATTTCACAAAATCATTAATCTCGTTTCCAACTGAGTCAAAATATTTCCAAAGTTGGTGAAACTCCCTGCCTTTTCACGTCTACAATAGATATACATGTTCTTTTCAGGACACCCAGAGTGAGAAACTTTGTCATATAGAGATGACATTTTTGTTGCTTTGCTTTAAAACTCTTCTATAGTTATCTCTGGGTTTGATTATTCTGCTGCTTTGATCATTGAAGGAAAATTTTATCTATTATCTTTCATCTTTTCTTTAATTTACATATTATATAGATGTCTGAAGATCTTATTAACTGTATTGATGTTAAAAGAATATAACTTTTAGAGATTTGCATTACAGATACTTAAAATATTAAAAAGTGATTCTTAAGTGTATACTTGACAATATACAATACACAAACATATTCATACATTTTATACACACACATGCCCCCATATATATACACACACACATATACGCACATATGACATTTTAGAAAATATGTAATAAATTAATGTTATTTCTAGATATATCCTTTAAAGATTTTTTTCCTTTATATGTCTTGGGATTTTCCAAATAGTTGACAATATATTCATATTGAATTTATAAAAGAAATTATAGCTATGTGGAGTGTTATAATTTTTATATGATGAAAACAATACAATTATGGTATTGTATGGTTTGATTTCTGAATACTTTGATTTGAATATAAATCGTAAATGTGTATTCTATGTTAATTTTTATAATTCCACTGTTTATCACAGACATTTATTTATAAGATCTTTGCCATGTAACAAACGAAATACATTTTTTAGAATTTTATACTAAATGGAAAAAATAAACATGCTGAAATACAAAAAAACCTAATACAAAAAATTGCTATCTATATTGGTAGTTAGGGTGCATATTTGAAAAAAAATATATACATATATATATATAAAATATATATATACATATATATATATATATATATAGAGAGAGAGAGAGAGAGAGAGAGTTAGAGAGAGAGATTAAATATTTTACTAACCAGTTAGGTTAGTCTACATATATATTGAATGCCTGACATGAAAAATGAATTTTACAGAATAATTTAATGGTCACAATCATCCACCAAGGTAGATAGGTACAATAATCTCCAATTTATAGGAAATTTGAGGCTCAGAGGACTTAAGTAACATGAAAAATATTACAGAGCCAGTATTGGAATTTAAATTTGTGTGTTCGTTTATGTATATAAAATTCTAAAGCCCATTTTTGGGGGGTATCAAATTACTGAATTTGCTTATCTATATAGCTTGATTCCACTGGATGAGACTTTCTCATTTCACATTCCTATGTAGAGATAGTGTAAGAGCATTTCATTGTGCAAAAGTGTGGTTTAGAACCAGCTGAAGAATAATGGTGCTGCAGAGCTGCGGTTGGCAAACTGCAGCTATCAGGTCAAATTCACTCCTACCATAATCATAACTGCTTTTTGTAGTTAGGATATTGCTGCAATAAGTGGATTCATTTGTGTATTGTGTATGTTTGTTTTCATGACATGATTGCAGAGTGGTTGTGACATCAGCCATATGTTCTGCGAAATTTAAGAGATTTATTATCTGGGTCTTTATAGAAAAACTCTGCAAAACCCTACGTGTATTTAAGGCCATTTGTTTTAGAATAAGACAATACACGTTTAGAAAAAAAGATACGACACTTCAGAGTTTTATAACCATAAACAAATTTTGAGACTCTTCAAGAGCCATTTTATCTATAAATAAGGAATGATTATAATCCCTGCTTCATTGAGATGGTTCGAGAATGAAATGAGATGAAGATTGCGAAGGCATGGCAAGATGCCTGATCATAAGGGAGTAGTTATTATTATAATTCACTAACATTTTCATATGTTTTCAATTTCATTTGCTTGAGATATTATAAGGAGAGTATCAAAATTCTGTTTTATAGGAAAAAATATATATATTTATTTAATATTTTTATTATGTACTTCAGCAGGGTCCTCAGAGTAATAATCTCCTTTAGCCAGAAACCATTTTCCATGTTTATGTTTGTCTAGTGAATTCAGAATCTTGCTTCATTGAATATAAGTAGTATAAAATAATCTACAAACTCAGGGTATAAATACGATCATAGGCCTTTAATTTTAGTAAGTAATCTCTCGAATATCCACATTTTTTATGTGTAGGAATTTCAATACCACACTCTTGAGATAATGTTACTGAAAATTGCTCATAAATTCTAGGGAGTGTTAAAATAGATTCATTTTGTTTCTACGACAGGCTTATCTGGTCAGCCCTGATGATTTCTGATCTATACCTTAGAGTGGCTGCTAAATTCTCTCCTGGGTAAAGACAGGGAGAGCAACGACCACAAAAGAAACCCAGATGTAGTCTGTCCTGGCCCACCTGAAATAGTGCAGTGCGTAATTCCAACTGTTTTTTGTATACATAATTTCTAATAAGTAGCAACTTTTAAGTCATCTATTATTAACAGCTAGGTAGCACATAGTAGAAGTGTGACCATTACGTGCTTCTTGTATACATCTAATATTTTATTTTTGCTCTTGGACCATATCTATATTTAAATTAATTTGTTACATCATGGGTTTATGCATAATCTTCTCCTATATGCTGCCTTTCTTAAGATGAAATTCTCATTTCACTATTTTTTGACTTATGCTACATCTACCATATAAACAGGGAAGTCAAGCTTCATGTCCCCAAAGTATAATTACTGTTCTATAAAAATTCAGGGAAAACCATCAAATTTTTGTCCACATACATAAACCTTTGGCTTTATTTGGTGTACATATGCAATTTACCCAAAGGCACAAATTTGGCAAATAATTTGAAAACATATATTTAGCATCTAAGATAATTTAATAATGTTAAACAAAAGCCACAGTTTTCAACTTCCCGCCACCTACTAGCTCCCGTCTAAGCAGTGATTTTGTGCGCATGTGTGTGTGTGTGTGTATGTTGAGTGGCCTTGTTAGTTCAATATAATATTCACTAGATCATATGATCTTTCTCTAGTCTTGTATTGATTTTTTTTTTTTTTGAGACAGAGTCTCACTCTTCTGCCTGGGCTAGAGTGAGTGCCGTGGCGTAAGCCTAACTCGCAGCAACCTCAAACTCCTGGGCTCAAGCGATCCTCCTGCCTCAGCCTCCCGAGTAGCTGGGACTACAGGCATGTGCCACCATGCTCGGCTAATTTTTTCTATATATTTTTTTAGTTATCCAGCTAATTTCTTTTCATTTTTAGTAGAGACAGCGTCTCGCTCTTGCTCAGGCTGGTCTTGAACTCCTGGCTGCAACGATCCTCCCGCCTCGACCTCCCAGAGTGGTAGGATTATAGGCGTGAGCCACCGCGCCTGGCCCCTGAGTTCATTTTTACATTGTCGTACCTCATTGTACCCATGACATTTGTTGAAAAGATTATCCTTTCTCCATCAGTTGATTATATATTTGTGCGTCTATTCTTGTACTGTCTGTTCTGTTCCACTGACCTATTTGTTTATTCTTTAATAAACACCACACTGTTTTGTTTGTTATTGACATATTAAGCCTTAAAATCTGACCATATAAATCCTCCAACTTTGTTCTTGTTCCTTTGACTTTGCATATATATTTTAGAATCAACTTGTCTATATCTAAAAGAAAGACTACTAGGATTTTTAGTGGAATTGAATTGATTCTATAGATCAATTTTAGGACAATTGTCATCTTAAAGATATAGATTCTTCCAATCCTTTAGCAGAGTATATACTGTATCTCCATTTATTTAGATCTTTAGTTTCTTGCTTCAATTTTTTTGTAGATTTCTTCACAAAGACTACATGTTTTGTTAGATATATACCTAAGTATTTCCCTTTTATTTATTGTAAGTCATTTTGGATTTTTAATGCAAATTTTACTTTTTCATTTCTGGTACATAGGAATACAATTGACTTTTGTATGTTCAGCTTGTGTCCCGTAAACTTGATAGACTCACCTTATTAGAGTCTTAAAAACATTATTTTTTACTTTGTACATAGAAAATCATGGCATTTGCAAATAAAAATATCATTTTTCCCTTTCTAATCTGTATGCCTTTAATTTTCTATCTTAATTTATGGCAATCACTTAGGACTTTACAGATGATGTTGAATGGTAGTAGTGAGAGAGAATATACCTAAAATTATCCTGATGTTAGGTGGATAGCATTTACTCTTTCCACTTAATTTGATATTAGCTATAGATTTTTCTTAGAAATCTTTTATTAGGTTAAGGAAGGCCTCTTGTATACCTAGTTTGTTGAGAGTTTTTATACTGAATGGATATTTAATGCTTTTTACTCATTTATTTATATGGTTATATAATTTTTCTTATTCAGTCTGTTAATAGAGAGAATTGTATTGATTGGTTTTCAAATGCTAAACCAACCTTGCATTCCTGGAATGAACCTTACTTGGTCCTGTTATATTATATTTTTATATATTTCTGAATATATAGTAAATACATAAAATAATTGAATATTTGTATATTCAATTATTAACTATTTTGTAGAGGATTTTTGCATTTATGCTCATGAGAGATATTGGTCTGTAGTGGATTTTCCTTTTTCTTATATTGCCTTTGTCTAGTTTCAGTATTAGAGTAATACTGGCTTCATACAATGATTGGGGAACTATTCCTACTTCTATTTGCTAAAAGAGATTTGTAGATCGATACTATTTCTTCCTTAAATGTTTAGTAGAATTCACTAGTGAAACCATATAGTCTTAGAACTTTCTTTTATGGCAGGTTAATTACAAATTTAATATTTCAATACATAAAGGACTATTCAGGTTACCTATATCTTCTTGAGTGATTTTTGATAGTTTTCCTCTGTATAGGAACCAGTCAGCTATGGTTAGAATGTGTTACCTCCAAAATTCAGGTGTTGTCAATGTAATAGTTTTAGGGTGTGGGGCCTTTAAGAGGTGATTAATCCATGAGGGCTCCTCCCTCATGTAAACGAATGTAAATGGGACTCGATGCACTTATAAAAGGGCTTGATGAAGGAAGTTCTTACCTTTTTTGCCCTTCCACCTTCCGCCGTGTAAGGACACAGCATTCCTCCTCTCCAGAGGATGGAACATTTGAGGCACCATAATGGAAATAGAGACTGGACTCTCACCAGACAATGAACCTGCTGGCTTTTTAATCTCAGACTTCCCAGCCTCTGGAACTGTGAGAGAATAAATTTCTGTTCTTTATAAATTACTCAGTCTGTGGTGTTTTGTTATAGCAGTGCAAAACAGACTAAGACATGCTCCATTTCATATAATTTATTGCATTTGTGGACATAGAATTTTTCATACTATTCCTTTAGTATCATTTGAGAATCAGTAGTGATGTTCCCTGTTTCATTCCTGATTGGATAATCAATTTCTCCCTTCTCCCTCTCCCTCTTCCTCTCCCTATCCCTCTCCCCCTCTGTCTCTCACTAGATGTTTATCGATCTAAAGGTTTATTGATCTAGTCAAAGAACCACTCTTGGCTTAAAATGATGGAAATTTATTGTTTTACAATTCTGGAACCTAGAAGTCCAAGATCAAGTTGTCAGTGGAGTTGGTTTCTTCTGAGAGCTGTGAAGAAAAATCTGTTCCCTGTCCCTGCCCTACCTTCTGATAGTTTTCTGACAAATTTGCCATTCCTAGACTTCTACATGTATCCCTCTGATACTCTGTCTTCATCTTCATCTGGCATCCTGCCTGTGTGTGTTTATCTGTGTCCAAATTTTCACCCCTTTTAAAAATTGATACATAATAATTGTACATATTTGGGGGGTATGTTTGATATTTTGATACATGGATAGAATGTATAATGATTAAAGCAGGGTAATTGGGATATCCATCACCTCGAACATTTATTTTTTCTTTATGCTAAGAACATTCCAATTCTTCTAGCTATTTTGAAGTATATGATAAATTATTGTTAACTATAGTTATCCTACTGTACTATAAAATGCTAGATCTTATTCCTTCTATCTAATGGTATTTTCGTACCCATTAACCAACCTACCTTCATTCCCCCTCCCCACCACCCTTCCCAGCCTCTGGCAACCACCAATCAACACTCTACTTCCATGAGGTCCACTTTTTTAGCCCCTACATATGAGTGAGAATATGCAATATTTGTCTTTCTGTGCCTGGATTATTTTAATTAACGTAATAGCCTCCACTTGCATCCATGTTGCTGCAAATGACAGGATGTCATTTTTTAGTGGCTGAACAATATTCCATTGTGTATATGTATCATATATTATCCATTCATCTATTGATGGACATTAAGGTTGATTCAATATCTTGGCCCTTGTGAATAGTACTGCAATAAACATGGGAGTGCAGATAGCTCTTCGATATACTAATTTGCTTTTTTGTGTGTGGATATATACCCAGCAGTGGGATTGCTGGATCATATCGTTAAGTCTATTTTTAGTTTTTTGAAGAAATTTCATACTGTTTTCCATAGTGGCTATGCTAATTTACATTCCTATCAATAGTGTAAGAGTGTTCCCCTGTCTCTACATCCTTGCCAACATTCATTATCTTTTGTTTTTGATAAATACCATTTTAAGTGGGGTGAGATGATATCTCATTATTGTTTTGATTTGCATTTCCATGATGATTAGCAATTTTGAGCATTTTTATATACCTGTTGGCCATTTGTATGTTTTCAAAGAACTACCTTTTAAAATTTTACTCTATCGTTTTAATTTTGTTGATTTTTGTTCAATTTTTATTATTTCCTTTCTTCTGCTTGCTTTAGCTTTAGTTTGCTTTTCTTACTCTGGTTTCCTAAGGTGAAATTTTAGGTTATTTATTTTAGATCTTTCCACTTTTCTAATACGAGCATTTAATGCTATACCTTCCTCTAAGCATTGCTTTGGCTGCATATTACAAATTTTGATATATTGTATTTTACTTTTTATTTAGTTGAAAATATTATTTAATTTCCCTGGAAGCATTCTCTTTCACACATGCGTTTTGTTTAATTTCAAAATATGTGGGAGGGTTTCCAGATGTCTCCCTGTTATTGATTTTAGTTTAATTATGTTATTTCCTGAGAACATACTTTGTATGATTTCTATTCTTTTAAATTTCTCAAGATTCATTTTATGGCCCAGGATATGGTCTGTTTTGGTGAATGTTTTGTATGCATTTGTGAAGAATATATATTCAGCTGTTATTGGGAGGTTGATCTATAATGGTTAGGTCACATTGGTTGACTTTTGAAGGATATTTTCACTGGGTATAGAATACTAAGTTCATAGTTATTTTATTTCAACACTTGAAAGATATGTTCTTATTTTTATGGTTTCTAAAGAGAAATCTATAATTCTTATAAAATTTATTTTTAGTTTTAGTTTTTTTCTGTTATTGATATATAATAATTTACATATTTATAGGGTACATGTGTTTGTTACATGCATAAAATGTGTAATTCTCCTTTTTCCTCTGTAGCTAATATACCGTGATCCTTAGGTGACTGCAAGATTTTCTCCTTGCCTTTGCTTTTTAGCACTGTGAATATGACATGCCGAGGGGAGTGTGTGTATGTATGGTTTTGTTTTGTTTTGTATTTCATCTATCCTGCCTGATGTTCTCTGAAATTCTTGAATCTGTAATGTTTCCTAGTAACTTCGGAAAATTCTCAGCCAGTATTTTCTCAAATAATTCCTCTGTTCCATTCTTTCTTTTTCCTCCTACAATTCCAATGAAATGTACATTAGACTATTTGTTATTATCTCACCATTTTTGCATGCTCTGTACTATTTCCTTCTGTATTTTCCTCTTAGGATTCCAGTTTGGGTAATTTTTATTGACTCAAATTTAAGATTGGTTATTCTTTACTCAACTGATGAGCCCAACAAAGACAATCTAATTTCTGTTATTGTGGGGTTTTTTTATTTCTGGCATTTCCATTTTATACTTTCTTTTTTTAAATTTTAAATTTTTATAGGCATATAGTATTTGTGTGATGTATAAGGTACATGTGATGTTTTGATATAGGCATACAATGTGTATTAATCAAATCAGGGTAATTGGGGTATCCATCACCTTAGGCATTTATCATTTCTTTGTATTAGGAATATTCCAGTTTCACTCTTGAAGTTATTTTAAAGTATACCCTAACTTATTGTTGATTATAGTCACTTTATTGTGCTATCAAATATTATTCATTATATTGAACTATCTAACTATATTTTTGCACCCATTAACCATCCCCACTTTATCTCCCCTATCCCTGATACGCTTCTCAGCCCCTGGTAACCATCATTGGGCTCTCTAACTCCGTGATATCAATTGTTCAAGTATTTGTCTCCCATGAAAGAGTGAGAATACATGAGATTTGTCTTTCTCTGCTTGGCTTATTTCAATTAACATAATGTTCTCCAGTTCCATCCATGTTGTTGCAAATGGGAGAATTTCATTATTTTTTATGGCTGTATAGCATTCCATTATGTATATATTCCATAATTTCTTTATCCATTCATCTGTTGATGGACACTTAGGTTGATTTCAAATTTTGGCTATTGCGAATAGTCCTGCAGTAAACATGAGAGTGAGATTTTTTTTGATATACTGATTTCCCTTTTTTTGTATAAACACCTAGCACTAGAATTACTGGGTCATATGGTAGTTCTATTTTTAGGTTTTTGAGGAACCTTCATACTGTTCTCCACAGTGGTTGCACTATTTACATTCCCAGCAACTGTGTAAAAGGGTTCCCCTTGCTCCACATCTTCACCATCATTTGTTATTGCCAGTTTTTTTTTTAATAAAAACCATTTTAACTTGGTGAGATGATATCATTGTAGTTTTGTTTGCAACTTTCTGATAACTAATGATGTTGAGCATTTTTTCCATATACCTGTTGGCCATTTGTATATCTTCTTTTGAGAAATGTCCACTCAGATCCTTTACCCACATTTAATTGGATTATTTGATTTTTTCCTATTGAATTGTTAGAACTCCCTATATATTCTAGTTATTAATCTTTTGTTAGATGGGCAGTTTACAAATATTGTCTCCCATTCCGTAGGTTGTCTCTTCTCTTTGTTGATTTTTGCCTTTGCTGTGCAGAAGCTTTTCAGCTTGATGTGATCCCATTTGTCCAATTTTTCTTTGGTTGCCTTTGGTTACTTTGAGAGTATTACTCAAGAAGTCCTTGCACAGACTAATATCTTGAAGCACTTCCCCAATGTTTTCTTTTAGGAGTTTCATAGTTTCAGGTATTATATTTAAGTCCTTAATACATTTTGATTTGATTTTTGTATGTGGCAAGAGATGATGGTCTAGTTTCATTCTTCTGCATATGGATATCCAGTTTTCTCAGCACCAGTTATTGAAGAAACTGTCCTTTCCCGAATGTATGTTCTTGGCAGCTTTGTCAAATATAAGTTCACTGTAGATGTGTGTATTTATTTCGGGGGTCTCTATTCTGTTCCATTGGTCTGTGTGTCTGTTTTTATGATAGTACCATGTTGTTTTGGTTACTACAGCTCTGTAGTATAATTTGAAGCAAGTTAATGTGATTCCTCCAGTTTTGTTCTTTTTGCGCAGAATGGCTTTGGATATTCTGGGTATTTTGTATATAAATTTTAGGATTTTTAAATATTTCTATGAGGAATGTCATTAGTATTTTGTTGTGAATTGCACTGAATCTGTAGATTGTTTTGGATGGTATGGACATTTTAACAATATTAATTCTTCTAATTCATGAGCATTCAATATCTTTACATTTTTTGTGTGTGTTCTCTTCAATTACTTTCATCAGTGTTTTATAGTGGGGCATTCAGACTGTTCATGTTGAATGTTAGTATTGACATGTGGGATGGCATTCTGCTCATCATGTTGGATGACACCTAATTGTTTTGTGTTTCTTCTTGTATTATTGTTTTATAAGAGCTGTGAGCTTTAACTTTTGGGTGTTTTTATGCTTGTGGGTGTCTATTGTGATGTTGCATGTATAATGCACTTTTGAGCATTTCCTATAGAGCAAGTCTAATAGTGACAAATTCCCTTAGTGTTTGCTTGTCTAGAAAAGTCTGTTTCTCCAATATTGCTCATTCTTCTTTTTTATTTATTCATCTTTTACTAGTTAGTTCATTCAAAAGTTAGTTTAAAAGCCTCGTCTTCAAGTTCTGAGATTCTTTCTTTTTCTAGATCTAGCCTGTTGTTGAAGCTTTCTGCTGTATTTTATAATTCCCTAAATGACTCTTTCATTTCTTTATGTTCTGTTACATCCTTTCTTATCTTGTCTGTCTCTTTAATGAGTTTTTCATTTATGTTCTGAAACTTTTGTTAGCTTCTTTGTGTTGATTTTCAACTTTCTCTCAATTTCATTCATCTTCTTTGCCATCCATATTCTAAATTCAATTTCTGACATTTCGACAATCCTTTTGAGTGAAGCCCATTGTCATGGATCTATTATTATTTGGAGGTGTTATGCTAGCTTGTTTTTTCATGTTGCCATTTTTTTTTTTTTTTGCTAGTTTCTTCTCATTGGAAACGTCTTCTCTAAAATTAGGGCTGATAGTTTTGCAGTGCACCTGTTCTCCTTTTCTGGGAACTCAGCCACTTAGTGAAAAAGAGGAGAGGTATCTAGATAATGCTCTTGTGTCCTACTCTGGAGGACTGACCTGGAAAAAGAGAGGCAAATGCACTGAGAGCCTGTTACCCAGCTGTGCTCTTCTCCTACATTGTCTCCATCCCCTGTGTTTGTCACAGTCCAAGCCAATGCTGGGGGATATTCATTTGGATAGGTAGATTGGTCCCCAGGCCACTACTGGAAGCTTGGGTAGGGAGCTACACAAGTCCCTTTCCATGGAGGAGGGTGGCATGACCTTGGCCAGGGCCTGGGTAGGTTGAAGGACTTTGGCGCGTGCTTGGGTGTGTCATGGAACTGCAGCCAGTGGTGGGGTGGGTTGTAGGTTTTTGTTTGGCACCTGGGTGCATCACAGGACTGCAACTGGTGGCAGGGCATGTTACAGGACCTTGGCAGGTACACAGGTGTGTCACAGGACCTTGGCCAGTGCCTAGGTGGGTTACAGAACTTGGTCAAGTGCTGGGAGACGTCCGTGTGGAGTCGTGGGTTGGTTCCTAGGCTGCTGTTCGAAGCTCAGGCAGGGGTCTAGGTGACTCTTTCTCCACTGAGGCAGGCATTGCAGGATATTGGTCTGTCCAGGTATCCCATGGTGGTCACCATGATTTTGGTGAGGCAATGTAGGTGGTGGCCACGTGTGTCAGGGCTGTGGGCATTCGCTCCATCCAGGTATAGGTATAATGGTGGTCTGTGACAGCAGGTGGCTTTTGGCTAGCAGGTCCACTGTGGAGAGCTGGACTGTAGGCATGGCATTGCACAGTGCTATAGGGGCATGGCCCACCTGCCAGCACATGGGACCAGAAAACTTGTTTTACTGGTCAGTGTTTGGGGCCACATAAGCATGTCTTTCCAGCCAGTGCACAAAACCAGAGGGCATGTCCCACCGCAGGGCTTGCAGTTCTGCAGGGATGTGGCCCGCCTATTGGTGCACTAGGCTGGGGGGCATGGCCCACCACACAGTGCCTGGGCCCACAGGGGCATGGACCTCTGTACAGCCTGCAGGGCCAGAGGGATTGTTCCTCATGTCAGCATACAGGACCATGAGGGTGTGGCCTCCCAGTTGGCATGTGGGTCTGCAAGGGCATGGACTTCTGCTCAGCACCTGAGTCCATGGGGGCATGGCCCTCGGTGCAGCAGAACATGGGGCAGGGTGGCTTGTTCCATTGGTTGGTGCACAGGCCCATAGGGGCTGGGCTGTTGTATGGCTAGGACTCCCCTCGCAGAGGTCACACTGAGGCTGTTACCATGGGACCTCTCAAGCTCTGTTAATGTTCTCTGGTTGGGGGGGTGCCCCTTTCCCAGTCAGGGGTGTGTAAAAGCATCTGCTGTCCCTGCTCCCTCCTCAGCCTGGCAGGGGGCGATGTTGGGGCAGCTGCAGAAAAGCTGATCCCTGTGCAGACCTGGAGCTCCAGACCCGAGAGCTCAGAGTGTTGTCATCTGCAGCAACCCAGGAACCGAGGTCAGTGGGTCCCTGCTGAGCCAGCTCTCCAATGCAACTTTCCTATGCAATCTCCAAGCAGTTCTCTGATCAATATGGAGACCGTTGTTGGTGGTGTGGGGCCCCTCACAGCTCAAGTCACAGTGTCCTTGTGGGTAGCATGAGACCCTGAGTTCTCTCCTTTATCACTCCCCCCCATGTAGGGGTCTTCCCTAGGTACCTTCCAGTCTTGGTAAGCAGGACTCCCTGTCCCCATTTCCTTCATTCTGAATGTCTCCTGTCAGTTCTCTGATGATTTACGGTGCTCTCTCCAAGAGAATCCATCCAAAGGTGAGCATCTACTTGAAGTTTTTGATCCTTGCACAGACAGCATAGACAGCAGCATGTGTGGGCTGCTTCTAGTCTGCCATCTTGGCCCCAATCTCCCCTCAGCTTTGTTTGTCTGGGAGTCTGTATTTCTCCCACATGTTTAAAGGATATTTTTGTAGTATTTAGTATTCTAGGGTTACAGATTTTTTCCTTGAGTATTTTGAACATGTCATGCCACTCTCTTCTGGCCTGTAAGGTTTCCACTGAGAAATCTGCTGCCAGATATATTGGAGCTCCTTTGTATATTATTGTTTTTCTTGCTTTTCTTAGGACCTTTTCTTTATCCATGACCTTTTTGAGCTTGATTATTAAATGCCTTGAGGTAATCTTGTTTGGGTCAAATCTGCTTGGTGTTGTATGACCTTCTTGGACCTGAATATTGATATCTTTCTGTAGGTTTGGAAAATCTCAGTTATTATTTCTTTGAATAAACTTTCTACCCCAATCTCTCTACCTCCTCTTTAAGGCCAATCACTCTTAGATTTGCCCTTTTGAGGCTATTTTCTAGATCTTATAAGGTGTGCTTCATTCTTCTTTTTTCTTTTTGCTCTTTTGACTCTGTATTTTCAAATAGCCTCTTTTCAAGTTCACTAATTCTTTCTTCTACTTGATCAATTCTGCTGTTTAGAGACTCTGATGCATTTCTGTTTGTCAATTGAATTTATCAGCTTCAAAAGAATTTCTGCTTTTTTATTTTTTCAATCTCTTTGTTGAATTTCTCTGATAGGCTTCTAAATTCCTTCTTTGTGTTGTCTTGAATTTCATTGAGCTTCTTCAGGACAGTATTTTGAATTCTTTTTCTGAGTGATCACATGCCTCCATCACTCTGAAATTGGTCACTGGTACCTTATTTAGTTCATTTGGTGAGGTCAGGTTTTCCTGGATGTTCTTGACACTTGTGGATGTTCATCAATGTTTGGGCATTGAAGAGTTATGTATTTATTTTAATCTTCACAGTCTGGGCTTGTTTGAGCCTGTCCTTCTTGAGAAAGCTTTCCAGATATCCAAAGGGAATTGAGTGTTGTGATCCAATTCTTTGGTCACTGCAGCCATATCAGCACTGGGGTGCCCCAAGCGCAGTAATGCTGTGACTCTTACAGACTCCTGGTAGTATTGCCTTGGTGGACTTTGTATAGATATCGGAGAATTCCAAGGATTACAAGGCAAAGTCTCTCACTCTCTTTCTTACCTCACTCTTTGTGCTAGGATGCTGGAGTTATGGGAGGGGTGACATGGGCACTCCTTCATGGCCACCAAAACTGGGACTGTGCCAGATCACACCTGAAGCCAGTGTAGTCTCACTCAAAGCCCATGGTGACTATTGCCTGGCTATCTCTGATGTTTATTCAAAGCCCAAAGGCTCTTTAGTCAGTAGGTGTTGAATCCTTCCAGGACTGGGTTCTTCCCTTCAGGGCAGTGTATTTCCTTCTGGCCCAGGGTGGGTCTAGAAATGCTATCCAGGTACTAAGGCCTGGAATCAGGGGCTCCAGAAGTCTGCTTGGTACTTTATTTTACTGTGGTTGAGCTGGTACCCAAGTTGCAAAACAAGGTCCTCTGAACTCTTCCCTTTCCTTTCCACAAGTGGAAGGAGACTCTCCCTGAGCCGCACTGCCTGGAGTTGGAGGAGGAGTGACACAGACACTGGCTTGGCTGCCCCCACTGGTGTCTCACTGGATCATGTGCACCCCAAGTCCACAGGTTCCAAGCCAGCACAGCTGCAAGAATTGCCCAGCCTTTTTTGCCTGATTGCCTTACCAATTTATTCCAGGCCCAGGCCACTTTTTGTCAGCCGGTGGTAGGGCTTGATGTAACGCAGGTTTCGGGGCTTAGAATTTCCCTCTGGCCAGGCTATTCTAAATGCTCCCTCCATGGTTGCCAGCAGAATTCTGCCCTGTACTGTGTTCTCCTGTGATTGAGTGGTCCTGAGTTCCAATGCAAAGTCCCACAATCACTTCACTCTCCCTCCCTCAGGCACATAGATTCTCTCTACACTTGACACACTAGAGTGGCACTGCCAGGGGTTGGGGGAGGGATGGTGTAGACCACGGAAGACTTTTCTGCCCTCTTTAATAGCTCTTTCCTTGATATAATGTTAAAACCAGGTATTGCAATCACTCACCTGATTTTTGGTTCTTCTAAGGTGCTTCCTTGCATGGATAGTTGTCGAATTTGGTGTTCATGTGGAGGCATGATCACTGGCATGATCACAAAATTTGGCCATTTTGCTCTGCCCCTTCTCTCCCTATTCTTTCTTTTTTGTTGTGTATATTTAAGGTGTAAAAAATGATGTTTCGATATACATATACATTGTGAAATGATGGTACAGTTATATTAACACATCCATTTTATTCTCACAGTTTTCATCTTCCCACCAAAAGTACAGATGTGATCTTGCATGTCTTCTACTTTTCCCATTAGCACTTTTGACACAGGGGTTCCCAGCCTTGGCATAATTGACATTTTCAGTCAGATAATTCTGTTGTAAAATGCTGTCCTGTGCATTGTAGAATGCTTAGATCATCCCTGGACTCTACCATCTAGATACCAGTAGCACATTTCCCATTAAGACAATGATAAATGCCTCCAGATGTTTCCAAATGGTCACTGTAGGCAAAACTGCCTGCTTTTGAGAAGCAGTGCTTAAACATGTTAATCGCAGTTGTTTTAAATTCTATTTATGATGGTTCCAACAGCAGATATCTGAGTCTGCTTGGGATGATTTCTTTGTCTCTTCATATTATGTGTATGTGTGGTTTTTTTAACATAAAATTATCTAGTTTAATGATTTTTAATGTACAGTTTAGTAGCATTAAGTACATTCACATGTGTGGGGTTTTTTTTCTTTTTGGTATACCACATAATTATTTTCTTAAAAGATGATGATAGGATAGTAATATTGAGATTAATTTTTTTATACTTGAAGATTATCATGCTTTTTTTCCTTCTGATGGCACTTTAGTGTGGGGGTTTCTGTTGATCTAGTCAGGAGTTGGACAAGATTTGAAATTTGCTTAGTTGCTATGGTTACCAGAGTTGGAATTTGTTGCTATGGTTATCAGAGTTGGGTTTTGTTGTTGCCATGGGCACCAGACATTTCAAAATCCTCTAGTGATACCTTGTTTTTGTTTCTCCACTTGGCTTTGGATTTTTCTTTTGTTTTGCTCCCCGCAGAGAATCAGTCTCTTGCCATTATTCTAGCTGTACACCACTATAATATTTATTCAAGGTTTGTTAGCCTGATTGGAGGGGCAAAGGTGGGCATTCTCTGATATTCTATTTAAACCTCATTGTTAAGCAAGTATTTTTAACTTGGGCTTTGGTGTACGTTCTTCCAAGTATTGCTACCCCTACTCCAAATGTAGAAGCTTCTAGGGAAATGAATATGGGTGCAGTTTTGGTAATAGTCTCCATTTCCCTTACACAACTGCTATGGTACTCCACCAGTGCATTCTGTTGCAGAAAAAGTCTTGTTCTGTAGCACAGATGTGGGAGGTATGTCGCTCTAGGTGGATTTTGGCAGTGTCTATTGTTCTTTTCCTCCAGCCAGAAATGAAAGAATTTTCTTAGGATCTTCCTCAGTCTTCCCTGTGGGATTTCTGGAGAAAAAGTTTACAAAGTAATGGGAATCCACTTAAGCCTGAGAACTGGCTTTATGCTCTTATGGTAACCCACAATCAGCCTTTAGCAGTTGGCTAATTATTTCTAACACACTTTAATCTTCCTACAGCTTCCTAGACCTATAGTGTTCAGTGGTATCTATTTTGTGTACACAATGATCCAGTCCTATTCTTCTCCATAGACACTTCTCTCCAGGTTTCAGGTTAGTTGTTTGCCCTTTGACATCAGTTCTCTGATATGTTCAAGTTGTTAATTTCCATTTTGTCTAACATTTTTCTTACACAGATCAGAGTGATGCTCTTTCCATATTTCTCTATCTTCCAGCAGAAATCAGAAGCTATTTTTAATGAACTTCAAAATAGATTAAAATAATTAAAATTACCTTATATGTTTACCCAATTAGCTATCATTTATGAGGTCCTTCATTTCTTTGTGTAGATTTATATTTCCACCTGGTATCATTTTCCTTCTACTTGAAGGACTTCGTTTAACATTCTTGTAATGCCCATCTACTAATGATGAATTCTTCTACCTTCTGATGTCTGTAAAAGTCTTCATTTCATCTTCATATTTGGGGGAAAGATATTTTTGTTGTGTATACAATCTAGGCTGAGAGTTTTTCTCTTTCAGTATTTGCATTAGGGTTTTTCAGGGAAACAGAATCAACAGGTTGTGTGTATGTGTGTATTATTTATATGTATATGTATGTGTTTGCATGTGTGTGTGTGTGTGTATGTGTGTGTGTGTGTGTGTGTGCAGAGAGAGAGAGAGAGAGAGAGAGATTTTTAAGAAATTGGCTCACATGACAAGGGAGGCTAGCAAATCTAATATCTGCAGGGTAGGCCAGCAGGCTGTAGTCCCAGGCAAAAGCTGATGTTGCAATCTAAGTCTGAAGTTTGTCACGCTTGAGACCAAGGGAAGGGCCAATATTGCAGTTTAAGTTCAAAGGACATTTGCTGGCAGAATTCCTTCTTGCCTAGGGGAGGTAAGTTTTTGTTCTATAAAGGCCTTCAACTGATCGAATGAGGTCCACCACATTATGGAAGGCAATCTGATTTACTCAGAGTCCACAATTTATATGTTAATCTCATCCAAAAAATACCCACATAGAAACATTCAGAATAATGTTTGACCAAATATTGTGGCATCATGGCCCAGCCAAGTTGACACATAAAATTAACTCTCGTAGTACTTTAAAGATATTGATTCACGATTTTCCTGTTTATGTTGTTTTCAATGAGAAATGTGCTGTCGTCCTCGAATTTGTTCCTCAAGATTTTCCTTTCAGTTGTTTTGAACAATATAATTATGATATGTTTTTGTTTATTATTCTTCATGTTTCCTGCACTTAGGATTTGTTGAACTTCTTGTGTCTATTTTCATCAGTTTTTAAAAATATTGTCTATAATTCTTCAAATATTTTCTTCCTTTCCTTCTCTATTGCTTTTTGAACCACAAATGCTTGCATATCAGGCCTCGGGAAGTTGTCCCTCACCTTACTGATACTTCGTTCTTTAAAATTTTTTTCTGTTTTATTTCAGATAGTCCTAGTAGTATGTCATCAAGTTCACTTATCTTTTCTTCTGAAATATCTACTCTACTCTTAATACCATATAGTGTAGTTTTCATCTCTAGAAGTTTGAATTGGGTTCTTTTATAATTTTCTTTAGCTCTGCTTAACTTATTTTTTTTGAGACAGAGTCTCACTCTGTTGCCCTGGCTAGATCAAGTGCCATGGCGTCAGCCTAGCTCACAGAAACCTCAAACTCCTGGGCTCAAGCGATCCTACTGCCTCAGCCTCCTGAGTAGCTGGGACTACAGGCATGCGCCACCATGTCCGGCTAATTTTTTTTGCAATATATTTTTAGTTGTCCAGATAATTTCTGTCTATTTTTTTAGCAGAGACGGGGTCTTGCTCTTGCTCAGGCTGGTCTTGAACTCCTGAGCTCAAACAATCCACCCGCCTCAGCCTCCCAGAGTGCTAGGATTACAGGTGTGAGCCACCGCGCCCAGACTCTCCTTAACTTTTTGAACATATAAAATGTGGGCCTCTCAAACCTTCATGCTAGTCCAAAGCACCATCTTTGTTAGTGGTTCCCAAACATGTGGAGTATGCCAGGTCCCATCAGCACTCCAAGAAAGGTGGGATGGAAGCCAATCCCTCAGGTAGCTCCTGGAGAAGTTGGAACTCCGAGGATACAGTCTAACTCTTTTCTTCCTCAGGGAGAAAATGGGAGCCGAGATTTATCATCCATTTGCTCTATAGTGAGCCAGGGAGAGGAGCTATGGTGGGTGCCTAAATGCTAGTTCAAACTTCTTTAGTCTCTGTAATTCCCAGGGGAGAATAGTGTGCCAGGCCCTTTGAGTTCTCTGAGACAGGTAATATAGAAGGCAGTCTTTCAGGTAGCACCCAGAGAAGTCTGGACACTAGATGTACAGTCCACCTTCTTTGCTCTTCAGAGAGAAGTCTGAATCTTGGGCTTCCCTCTTTACCATATGGTGCTGTGCCGGGGTGGAGATTTTGATGAGAGGGTCTCTCTCCTTTTCCTACCAGTTTTGATGTTGCTGATTTAACACTCTCCTGTGATGCAAGAACCTCTTAGTTTCTAGATTTCTTAAAAAGGGAATTGACGCATGTGTTGCTGTTGAAATGGTATGTCCATGAAGTGATTGAGAGTTCAAGGTTTTTCATTCTGCCATTTTGGTGATGTCTTAGATGCTAGCTTTATTTGTATTCCTGTAAATATTCTTGAGCTTTGTTCTGTCTTAAGTTGCATAGAAATAGTTTGAGCCTTTCAGCTTGCATTTTATTATGTTTTTTAGGGGGGAATAAAGTTGTGTTTAGTCTAGGGATAATTATTCCCCAGTACTGAGACCAGACCCTTCTGAGTACCATTATCCCACAAATTGTATGATTTTCTAGTCTAAATGGTTGGAAGAGGCACTAAATGAAGTATCCCAAGAATGGAAAATAAGCACCACATGTACTCACCATCAAATTGGTATTAACTGATCAGCACTTAAGTGCACATATAGAAATAACATTCATCGGGTGTCGGGCAGATGGGAGGGGGAAGAAGGGATGGGTACATACATACATAATGAGTGTGATGCGCACTGTCTGGGGGATGGACACACTTGAAGCTCTGACTAGGGGGGACAAGGGCAATATACGTAACCTAAACATTTGTACCCCCATAATATGCTGAAATAAAAAAACTAATAGACATCCAGATTTGAAAAGTACAATTGCTAAAACGAAAAATTCACTAGGAGACTCAACAAAAGGTTTGCTGGCGT
Organism: Avahi laniger; assembly: GCA_963575035.1. NCBI lineage: Eukaryota > Metazoa > Chordata > Mammalia > Primates > Indriidae > Avahi > Avahi laniger. The sequence continues at coordinate 50,729 of CAUYSK010037448.1, forward strand.
AAGAAAAAATCAGTGAGCTTAAAGGTAGATCAATAGAGAGTACCCAATCTGAAGAGCAGGAAAGAATGAAGAACAATTAAAAGATCCTCAGATACACAGAGACCTGTGGGACATCATCAAGTGTACCAAAAATAGCATGAGAGTATCAGAAAAAGGAGAGAAAGAGAAAGGTGCAAAAAAATTGAAGAAGGGCTGAAAACTTCCCAAATTTGATCAAAATTGTAATCCATACATCAAAGAAAGTCAATGAACTCCAGGTAGGATCAACACAAAGAACTTCACACCTAGACGCGTTTTTCCACAATATGCATTCTCCCTTGCTGTAAAAAGTAATAAACCCAACTTGTTCAACTACAGGAATGTTCTTGATGGTGTTTGTTATGAAGGCACTGACAGAAATAGAGGTTCCACTGAGATTCAGCTGAAGTTCTCACTGCTTTGACCAGAACCCTTGACTCAGTGATAGCATATGCCTCAGATATTCCTTGTGTCTCTATCTGTTCAAGGCACCATGTTCTCTTAGCTGGGGGTTTAATAAAGCCTTTCAGCATTAGGTTTGTTTTCCTAGAAATAAGATCCCTTGATTATTTTGTTTTAATCTGATTACATTTAACATCTGCTCCTGTGATCCACTGCTTGTTTAATATTTGAGTGTTGTTTGTCTGTAAGAAATGTATATAGGGAGAGGATAGACAAAGGTCCAATAAGTCTGTCCTCAAGCCATTCCCAAGGACTGAGAAGTTCAGAAGGTTTCTTCTCAAACCAACATCCTTTGGACAAATTTTGCCCCAGGTAACCATTTCAAAACCTGGTAAGGACTTCTTCAATCTTTTTTTGTGTCCCTAAGAATACTTTTGCTTTGTTTCATTTGCTCAGTATCAGGAGACTTTGTCCAGGCCCAATCAATGACAGTTGATCAAGCTCCGGAGACAATTCTCATGGAATTTTCTCAATCTAAAACTCTAAATCTTCCAGACGAACTGCCTCCTTCTTCATGTTTTCTCAGTGTAATGCTAACATGTACACTTTTTCCTATAACTGGCACAATTTCACTGGGGACAATATGGAATTGCAGTGGCAACTTTGGGGAGGTTTTGATATAAACAAGATTGCTCGTTTAACAGGTACCTTGAAATGAAAAGTGAAGAAACCCTCATGAGGAGATTGTTTGTCTTATTTGTCAAAAAGTTATATAACTTTGTTTAACTTGAGAGATCTGCTCTCTTTTGTCTCTGTACTTGAGGGCTTAGTAAGTGCTAGACTTTTAATCAGCTTGATAAAATTGTCAATGTCCATAATATTTCAAAATTGGCAGTATGCCACTCTTTGTATGTGTATATGGTAAAATCCATTTTTCAACATTTAAATCTTCTCTCTTCTCACAGAAAGAATACAACTAGCTTTTGCAGTGAAAATTGCATATTTGTCTAAAGCCAGCTTCCTTTTATTTCTTTTCTTTGCCATGTCCTCTCTTTGTCCCCCTCTTGGAAACCTTTAAAGATTAAGTGATCAAAAAAAATCATGCAGTTGTTATATATGGATTCTAACAATGTCTAGTACAGATAAATGTTTAAATTGAAAAAAAGTTATTAAACTATATCTTAGGAGGGGACACTGAATAATATTTTTCCATAATAGCCTTTGTCACTATAGCTATTTGATAGTAAGAAGGACTTTCATTTCAAGAGAAAAAGAGAATTTTGTCATGATTTAATCTTTAGAAATTAGTTTACCACGTAAAAATAATATTAGCACAATATTTTGGTTTGTTCAAGACTAGAGTTAAATTTCTCTTGATTCAAACTTTCTAAATTTCCTGTATTAGTTTGAGTTAAATAACTTTCCATTTTTTCATAACTTGTTTAAAATAAAAATTATAGTATAAAATGGTATTCATTAGATGGAATGATATAAAGAAGTCTTTTAAGGGCGACTCATTTTATGAAATTCTTAAAATGCTGCAAATCATAAAGATTTAATGTGTTAACTAAATTGTAATTTTAAAATCCTTAACTAACTTTAAAACCATAGACCTAAGTTAAATAAATAATCTCTGAATGCCTATACAGTTCCTAATAAATGATACAAAATACTGGCTACTAAACATAATTTCAATAGATTAACAAAATTTGCAAATGCTTTGGATTATTATATATATATATATTTTTTTGCTTGACCATAGTTGTTAATATGAAATAGTGCCCATGGAAAAAAAGGTTTTAGTTTTCTGTTCTCTAGTTTTCTCTTGTATCTAGAGAGATTATTAGATACTCAAACTGCTATGATTTCATTAAAGTTAATAATTAATATAAATGGTTAATTATACTAGACACAATAATTTCTGAGAAATAAAAATATGCAAAATAATAGATAAGATTTTGTTTATTAAAAATGTTATTACAGTGTATTCAAATGATAAATTTAATATGATATATTCTTTAATATACTCTTTTTTTTTCCTTTTTTTATTTCAGCATATTACCGGGGTACAAATGTTTAGGTTATGTATATTGCCCTTGCCCCACCCGAGTCAGAGCTTCAAGCGCGTCCATCCCCCGGACGGTGCGCATCGCACCCATTATGTGTGTATACCCATCCCCTCCTCCCCCCTCCCATCTTCCCGACACCCGATGAATGTTATTACTATATGTGCACTTAGGTGGTGATCAGTGAAACCAATTTGCTGGTGAGTACATGTGGTGCTTGTTTTTCCATTCTTGGGATACTTCACTTAGTAGAATGGGTTCCAGCTCTATCCAGGAGAATACAAGAGGTGCTATATCACCATTGTCTCTTATAGCTGAATAGTACTCCATGGTATACATATACCACATTTTATTAATCCACTCATGTATTGATGGGCTTTAAGATTTTTTTGACATGTTCTTATCTATTCCAACCTAATAATAATAAAGTCTTATTACTTGAGTCTGAATAAAATATCAGTGCTTAACAAATGAATCGAGTCTAAGTGATCATTACAATTTTAGATATAAAGTAATAAATATTATAAAAAGTTGGGTATAACTACCACAATGTTAGATCTATACCTCATCCAGAAATGAGATTTTCCGTATGCGAATTTTCTGTGTAATTACATTATTACTTTGAATACCAACCCTTTTAAAAACATGGTATGTATCTTCTGGATTCAAAATTCTATAATAGATATTTATCTGCTTTCTTAAACAGAAGTTAACTTTTCTTGATGAGTCTAGGTCATTAATGATTATACTATACAGTGAAGAATGAGAGAACAATTATGACATTTAGGGCTTTTTGTCCTTGCACCAAATGCCCTAAAAGGACTATAGTATTTTAAATCTAATGTCAGCTTTAAATATTGTTTCCATCTCCTTCCCTTTGAAGTGTCTCCCAGTTTTCCCTTCTTGCTGCTATAATATCTTCCAGCTGACTTCTAGCATTTCTCATCCTTCTTAATTTTCTGCCTTTACTATCCATTGGCCTGGGAAAATAAATGACTAGTCTTGTTTGAAAAGTTGTTTAAAAAAAGGTTAACTATGAGTAAAGAAAAAAACACAGTGATATACCACAACACACCCACCAAAATGCCTACAATTAAACAGAATGATAATACCACATGTAGACAAGAACACAGAGCAATAGAAACTCTCAGACACTATTGGTGGGGTTGTAAATTGGTGCAAAAATTTTTAAAAATTATCTGGCAGTATCTATGAAAACTAAAAATACTCATACTTCTGATAAAGCAATTCCATTCACAGACTTATTTCCAACATGAATACACTCAGGAACCGAAAGACATGTGCAAAAATGATTCATAGCAGCATTATTCATAGTAGCCACAAACTGGAAAAGAGGTAAATGTCCATCAGCAGTTGACAGGATAAGTTTTAGTACATATTCATGCAATGGTAAACTATGTGGTAATGAAAATGAACAAACTACTGCTATACATGATGTGGATAAATAACACAACATAGTGGGAGTTTGTTGGAGAAAGATACTAATAAATACATGCTGTCTAATTCTATTGATATTTAAAGTTTGGGCACAGACAAAACTCATCTGTGATGCTAGAAGTCAGAATAGGGGTTTCCTTTCAGAACAAATGAGAGGAAAGATATTGGGAGGAAGTGCCATGGGAGCTTCTAAGATGCTGGTAATGATTTATTTCTTGATTGGCACTGTGGTCAGATAGTATGTTAAATTTATCATAATTTATAAAGCTCTACATTCATGATGTGTGCATTTTAATCTGTGTATGTCATATTTTGGTAATAAAGTAAAAATACCTTATTAAAATTATGCCAAAGACAAACAATTGTATGGAAAAATATTCACCTGTTTTAACAGTATAAAAAAGAGGCCAGAAAGTATCAAAATAAGTTCATAACGGAGAGTATGATCCCATCTTTTTACATCACATTTAAACAGAGTAGAAAACATGCCATATGTCACAGTCGCAGGCACAGCTCCTTTGCTATTTGCTTAGCAGTAACTAGAGCTGTTTGGAGACTTGTGGAATAGAAATGGCTGAGACCAGAAGTGTAGCCCAATGTGGCCAGGGAACAGATTTCATGGAAGGATGTGCTGGAGGATAAAGATAGAGAGTCAAGTGGGGACCAATTTGTTAAGGGTTTAAATGCTGTGGAATGGGATTAGGATGTTATTTGAGAGGCAAGACATTACCACTGAATGTTGTTCTTCTTTATTAGATGGAGAGTGGTGGTAATAGGAGGTCCAGCTCATGAGCTGGCTTTTGGGAGGAAAATTTTTTTGTTTATAACTGAAGACATTAAAACTCCTCTCTGAATTTGCCTCTGGAAAGCACCTAAGACAAGGAACATGGAACCCTTCTGGAAAAGGGGAAAGACCAGGGTGAGACACTCCATCAGATCTGACCTCAATCACACCTTTGTAGCAGCTCAGAAGATGATGCTGGTTTCTGAAACATTCTCCCAAGGAAGGATCAGCACACAAACCACGTATTTCTACCTTGTAGAACATGCACATTTATTTGTATAAATATTGATCTCTTTAGCCAAGTTCAAACAAATCCATTGTCCTGAACTACCTATATTGCTTTTGTAGAAAGCGCCTGGGATGTAGAAAATGTCAGAGGTGAGTTGCCCCCACAGGTGAAGTTATTGGCCTCTGAAGGAATTCCAGGGCACAGGATTACTTAATGTATCAGTATTCATTACCATCAAGAATTTAAGGAAGGATTTCAGTTGTGGCTGCCGATGGCAATCTTATATAAATTTTTTCTCTTCCCAATGCTCTAAGCATTCCTTGATGGTTGAAGGCCAGGATTACAGCTCTGCTTTAGCCCAACGGTTTTGTAGCACTTCCAGAAAATAAAGTGGCTGACCCCTCTCTTCCTGGCCAAGGTGTTTGGATTATGGCTCCCCAAACACACGTGCCCCGTTCAGGCTGCCATTTCCACCCTGTGGGGCCACAGTCAGTTCTGACATACTAAATGAAGAACAGGAAATCCGATTGTTCCTGTCTAGACACCTTCATACTCATCTCCCACCCACCCTAGCATGCTGGCTCTAGCCGCCCTGAGTGACTGGCTGCTATACAGACTTATTTTGTACTTTCACGCCTCTGGGCCTTTCCTATTGCTGTTCCCTCAGACTAGAATACCCCTATAAACCTTCTCATCCTTTTCATCACTTACAGCTCAACTCCTTCTTGAGGCTTTGTCGGCAACTTCCCCCAATCTAAGACACCCCAGCCTAAGATGGAATTCATTGCTTGCTCCTTCTTCTGTGTTTGTACTATATGTTAATTGACCCTCCTTCAGAGCACCCATTTCCATCTATTTGACATGAGTCATGTTTAATAAATAGGGCTAAAGGTCAGGTGTACTTATCCTTAAGACTGGCAGACCTGGGTTCAAATCCTGGTCTCTTTCACTTGTTGCTGCTTGACTTTGGACAGGTAAATTCACCTTCCTGACCCAGTTTACTCATCTGTAAAATAAGGATCATTAAGAGTAGCTACCTTTTAGCTAAGATTATATGATTTAATATGAAAAAAAGTGAAACCACCAGACACAGTGCCTGGTACATAGTAACTGTTCCATACGTGTTAGCTCTCATTAATATTACCCTGTTTGAACCTACCTCAGAATGTAAGCTCCACACAAAAAGGAATAATCATTATGTTTGTCCTCCGATGTACCCCTAATACCCAGCACTGAGCCTGGCATGTGGCACCTGGTCAAGAAATAGCTGTTGAGTGAGTGGATGCATTAATGAATCTGTAAAATAACTGTCATCATTAGCATCCTCCTCCTCCTCCTCCTCCTCTGAATCCTCTACCGCCTATTAGCATGACTCTTTATACCTCACAGAAAAACGTCAAGTGAAGCATCATTGAACACCTCCCATTCCCTTGCCCCTTTGTTTTATCTCTGCTACCGCCGTTCTTGAATTCGCTTCTCTAACAAGTTTGAGTTCAGCAGCAACCACTTCAACCAGCCTGGCTCGCCCGGCAGGGGTGGGGGGCGGGAGAGGAAGACTGGGAGCGGGGCGTGGCCACCACGTCGCAGAGCCTGACTGCGCCTGCGTAGGTTGCGGCAAAGCTAAACGCTCTGAGGCTTGCGGTCATTGCTGGCCAGTGCTCGTGTAGGAAGATCGCTCACCAGATCTCACTTCTGATCCGCCCAGCTCCTGGGGCTCGGGCTTCGGCTTTGTGCCGAGGCACCAACACACGTACCGTCCTCTCTCCGACTGATCGCTGACCTCCCCGTTCCGCTCCTGTCTCCTGGAACCATGTCTCTGGTAAGCCAGAATGCGCGCCACGGCAGCGCAGAGACCACGGCAGATTACAGCGACGGCCTGGGCGAAATGCAGGCTACTAACGCCTCTGGGCTCCCCATCTCCATGCTAGTCCCTGATGCCCCCCAGGGCCTTCGGGCGCCAATCAACCCTCAGGGTGCCAGTGCTTCCCAGGCTGCTCAGCACCCGAATGACCTCGAGGTCCTGATCGACGAGCAGTCCCGACGTTTGGGGGCGCTCAGGGTCCATGACCCTCTAGAAGACAGGTCAATTGCTTTGGTGAATTTCATGCGAATGAAAAGCCAAACTGAGGGGTCTATCCAGCAGTCAGAGATGCTGGAGTTTCTCAGAGAATACTCAGATCAGTTCCCTGAGATACTCAGACGAGCTTCAGCTTACCTGGAGCGGGTCTTTGGGTTGAACCTGAGGGTTCTTGATCCCCAGGCCGAAACCTACAACTTAGTCAGCAAGCGGGGTCCTCAGACTACGGATCGGATAGCAGAGTCCCTGGACATGCCTAAGGCAGGTCTCCTGGCCCTGGTCCTAGGTCACATCCTCCTGAATGGCAACCGGGCAAGAGAGGCCTCCATTTGGGACCTGCTGCTAAAAGTTGATATGTTGGATGAGCCTCAGCGGATCAACAACCTTTATGGGAACACAAGGAACCTCCTTACTACTGACTTTGTGCGTATGCGATTCTTGGAGTACTGGCCAGTATATGGCACTAATCCCCTTGAATTTGAGTTCTTGTGGGGCTCTAGAGCCCACAGGGAAATCACAAAGATGGAAGCCCTGAAGTTTGTGGCAGAGGCCCATGATGAAGAACCCTGGAGCTGGCCAGAAGAATATAACAAGGCCATGGAGGCTGACAAGGCCAAAGAAAGAAGCCAGGCTGCTGGCTTAGAGTTCTGGTCCGAGGACGCTATGAATGATAAGGCAAATGATTTGGTACAGCTAGCCATTAATGTCACTGAGGAATTGCTGCCTATACATCAGGATGAACTATTGGCTCACACTGGCAAAGAATTCGAGGATGTGTTCCCAAATATCCTCAGTCGAGCTACTCTTATCCTTGATCTGTTCTATGGGTTCTCTCTGATTGAGGTTGATACCAGTGAGCACATCTATCTCCTTGTCCAGCAACCAGAATCAGAAGAAGAGCAAGTGATGCTAGAGAGCCTGGGGAGACCCACTCAAGAATATGTGATGCCGATCCTAGGTTTGATCTTCCTGATGGGCAACCGTGTCAAAGAAGCCAGTGTCTGGAACTTGCTTCGGAGATTTAGTGTGGATGTAGGGAGAAAGCATGCCATCACCTGTAAGCTTATGAGACAGCGCTACCTGGAATGCAGGCCGCTGTCCTACTCTAATCCAGTTGAATATGAGCTTCTATGGGGTCCTCGAGCTCACCTTGAAACCACCAAAATGAAAGCCTTGGAGTACATGGCCAGGCTCTACAGAAAACGACCACAGGATTGGCCAGAGCAATACAGGGAGGCTATGGAAGATGAGGAAGCCAGAGCCAGATCTGAGGCAACTGCCATGTTCTTCTTTGGCCCCATGTGAAGTCTGGGGAAGATGTATCACTTCAGTTGAATGGCATCAGTTAGAAGGGCCTTGAGAAAATAGGCACTGGGACCCCAAATCAGAAGTCTGGAAGGGTTGGGGTGGGGAGTACACACTGTGCTTGCTATCTGTGTTCCAGTTCTAATAGTATTTCCTTCCTTTTAATATACCTCTGAATTGGGTTTATAATCAATGTTTATAAGTGAAATTGCTCATTTGACATCCCTGTCTTGTTTCAGTATAAAAGTTCAGATAGCTGTGTAAAATGTGTTGGTAATATTTACATCTTTGAAATAATCAGTAAAACGATCTGGTACTGGACTTAATTTACAATAACAACACACACACACACAACAAAAACAAACACAAAATTACTGATCTGTGGTTGCCCTCCCTTTGTGTCTTCTGCTGTGTATATATATATATTTTAAAAGACTGTCATTTACCTGTATTTGCTTTGCTGTTCCAGAGTGTAGTGAAAAATAAAAGCATAATGAATTAGACACTGTGCTTATGCACTCATTTATTCTATAAACATTTATTAAGCACCTGCCATGCTCTGAGCACAGTGCTCGGTGCTGGGTATATAAGGGTGAAGAAGAACCAGCTGGGCCACAGGGCTTGAGGGGGTGGGGTCATGGAAGTAAACCAGCAATTATATTAAGCTGCAGCAAGTGGTATAATAGGGGTAAGCTCACAGTGCTGTGGGGATTCCCTGGGATAACTCCCAACTTTAGGTGCTGGGAGAGAGGGTGGAGAAGGTGACGGGCTCCAAGAAAATCAAGGGAAAGTACAGGGGTGTCAAGCAGGGGACGAGTGGGGGAGTGGTCAGGGGTGGTGGTGGGGAAGGTGGTATGGAGGCGAAGGTGGTATGGAGGGCTGGGGACAAGATGTGCTTTAGTGACATCTATTGTGAGACCTAAGGTTGAGGAGAGGAAGCGGGAAGTGATAAAAGACAGGGGCAGTGTGTGAAACACCTTCAGGGAATTTAAAAGTGGCTCAGAAGGACAATGTTGAGTTTAAGGGGGGAGTGGGAGAGATGAGTCTGCGACAGAGGTAACAGAGAGTGGCTCTTGGGACTCAATAATGGCTTTCCGGAAGGCAGCGAGTCTTGCATCTTGAGTCAGACCAACAATCCACGTGGAGGGGCCCTGAAGGGGATCCTCTCTGCCAGCAGTTTATGTCAGCACCCAAGCTGTCAAGGTGTGTGTTAGCATTTTGGCGCTCTTCATCTTGATCCTCCTCACGGCTTCTAACCTGGCTCGCGGCTCTCCTCGAGCCTTCCTTAGCGAGCCAGCAGGTAACGATTTCTGAGCGGGAGCCCTGGCACAGGGTGGGAGTCATATAGAAAATCACCTATGGCAAGGGAGGGGGAGGGCTGCTGCCCACCAGTCGTGGAGGTTTTATAATTCCTCACCTGCCACCCGCAGGCTTTCTGCTCTTCTTTTCATCCATTTAATCACCAGGAGCTACCTCCAACTGCCGCTTCCTACCAGACGGAAGAGAGTTGGAAGACATTCCTTACGTTTTCGTCAGCCTTAGGAAGAGAACAACACAATCGTCTTGCTGGGGGAGCGGATAGGGGATGGGGAGATATGCCCTTTTGGACCCCAAGTCTGCGTGCTGCGATGCAGAAGCCTAATTAGAGCTGTCTGCTTGGGGAAGCCACTGCGCAGGCGCACTCCGCAGTTGCCAGGGAGATGCAGTCCCAACTGCGTCTCAGTGATCTCCCCTACAGTAGCAGCATTCCAAGAACTGAATGGCAAGGGCGGGAGTTCCGGTGACAAGAAAATGAGAAACTGGAGAGCCTGAGTCGACGGGGTTCTTGAAAACGAGGTGGGGGTGGAGTTGTGAGGCAGGGAAGTATCCAACTCAAAATCTGGGACTTTGGAGAGGAGTGCTGCCCACGCACGGAACTGCGAGCCTCTCATTCTTCAACCTCCTTGGACCCTTAATCTGTACATGCTTGTGGGCCGGGGCAGGGGAAGGCGGCAAGCATACGAAGCTGCCAACTTTTCTTTGCTCTGACTTTTTGGATTAGTGCTGTATCTGCGTTCTCAAACACGTCAGCTCTTCTGGGAGTTCCAGTAGAGAGAGAAAAACCTGCCAAGGGGAAGGTGTAGCATCTGGACCAACAATTATCAATGTAAAGCTGCCAGTTGTTTTATTATTAAATATGTGCCAAGCACTGTGCTGGGTTCTTCACATGCTTAGCTCTAATCTTTCAACGCATTCTCCAAGAAGCATTTTAATAGTCCATTGTATATTACAGTAAACTAAGGCTTAACTAATATACCCAAGGTCACACAGCAAGCTGGGCTTGGAGACTAAGGAGCCCCACTTTGGGACAGTGCTATGTTCCCACTCAAATTTGCTGACTTTCAGGAGCTACAAGGAAAGACTGCAAGGCCAGAGTGGGAAAGCAAAATGATAGCCCTAAGAAGGAGGATGGGAGTGATGCTGAAATTTCTCCAGGCTCTTCTTTGTTTCATCACTGGGGCTCCATGAGAGCTGTCCAGGCATAGAATAGGCATTTCTGTCCAATTTCCCTACTCTGTCCTCTGAGTCCTCCCCAGTCTGTTCCTCTGAAAGCCTCCAGCATTATCTCTGCTGGCTTATCACCCAGGGAGAGTCAAACATCACCATTTCTGGAGCTCCAGAAGTGTTCAGTGATTTTTTTTAGTTTTTTTTTTTATTTCAGCATATTATGGGGGTACAGATGTTTAGGTTACGTATGTTTCCCTTGCCCCCCCTCCCCCACAAGTCCGAGTTTCAAATATGTCCATTCTTCAGGTGGTGCACATTGCACTCTTTGTGTATGCATATACCTGTCCCCTCTCTCTCCTCCCCCCTCCCCCCACCCAACATCCAATAGATGTTATTCTCATATGTGCACTTATGTGTTGATCAGTTAATACCAATTTGATGGTGAGTACATGTGGTGCTTATTTTAATTTCAAAATATTATGGGGCTACAAACGTTGAGGTTACATATGTTGACATTTCACTGCCTGAGTCAGACCTACAAGCATGCCCATCCCCAGAAAGTGCATACCGCACCCATTAGGAGCGGATTTACCTATCTCCTCCTCCCCCCTCCCTCCTGCCCACACCCATGAATGTTACTTCCATATGTGGACATAAGTGTTGAGCAATTAGTACCAATCTGATAGTAAGAACATGTGGCGCCTGTTTTTCCATTCTTGTGATGCTTAACTTAGAAGAATGGGCTCCAGCATCATTCAGGATAATACAAGAGGTTCTAGATCACCATTGTTTTTTGTGGCTGAGTAGAACTTCATAGCATACATATACCACATTTTATTAATCCACTCATGTATTGATGGACACTTGGGTTGTTTCCACATCTTTGCAGTTGTGAATTGTGCTGCTATAAACATTCTAGTGCAGATGTCTTTATTATAGGATGACTTTTTTTCCTTTGGGTAG